>SNQJ01S0012302.1:218790-264917 GCA_010110895.2 Picea sitchensis
TAGCCCCAGTTTCAAGTACAATGTTTTTATTGGAAGTCACCTTGTGTAAAGGAATGTTGAACACATTCAGTATCCAAACTGTTCTTCTATATACTGAAGGATAGCCAAAAGAAAAAATCCGATAGATGAAGGCAAGTTCATAGAATGCATCAATAATTGACACCTTTTATCACAGAAGCCCTGATGAGCCGAGTTGTCAAATTGTCCAGTATACAAGTGCTACAATGATGGTCAGAGGCGTTTTGACTTTAAATGCATCGATGGAAATCTTGAAGAAGAGCAATAAGAAAGAGCGGAAGTCGTGTGGTTGCAGAGTGAGTTTCAGTGCTCAGGAAGACCAGATCAAACAGACAGATGAAAGTTCTAGTGTTGTAATCTTTTGTGTTGTAATTTATAAAGTAAGCATTAAGGGAGGGTGTTAGAATAAAGATTACTTTAGTAAGAGATAACTATGACTGCTGTAACTGTGAGTTTCAACCATGATTGTTGTAACTGTGAGTTTCTAGGTTTACTATTTTTAGCTAATCAGATCCACTTGAGTCAGTGATCTGCATGCTATATGTGTAACCTCCATTTGTTTGTTAAGTAATGAAAACGTTTTGTGTTGTGTGAATTAATTCTTCCAATTTTAATTAGCAACTCCGATCGAGCAATGATTTAATTTGCGAGAGAGTATTGCAGTGCTCATGAATAAATAATTTCTAGATTCTAAACCCAATTGGCTTTCACATTTAACTCTTGCATAGTCTCCCGATGCAAGTTTGAGCTTCATGCGGAACCATTTTAATCTGCACCTTCGCGGAGAAGAGACTGGACATCGAATTTTGAGATAGCAATGAAAAAATATCAAACATGTATTTGTGAAATCCAAATCAAACCTGGCGCCTTTACTAAATTCAAAACTCAAAAATGGGCGCCTTTACTAAATTCAAAACTCAAAAACTGGCTCTTTTATTAAATTCAAAACCTGGCGCCTTTACTAAATTTAAAATTCAAATGATCATGACATCAATGCGCACTGCACCATATTGATCATCCACATCAATGCGCACCGTATTGTATTGATCATCCATCCATATCGTATGTGGGCACATTCTGATGGCAATCAATGAATGGGAGTGGGAGTATGGACACATGCGATCGTGATGGAACATGTATGGATGGGCATAACTATTGGGCTCCTCCATGGTGCATAGTCTCTACGTGGATGGTATGGGGTCGACGGAAGAGAAGACGGGACGACGAAGGAAGGGGCCGCGAGATGGGACAGGTAACCGGCCGGGGATCGGAGGTGATCGGCGACGAGAGTCCGAACACCGGAAAGTGGCTGCCGGCAAAGGTCCGTTTCATTTGGGGTTTATCCTACGCCGATTTCTTGGCGGTTTTCCTCAGTGAATGCTTGTGTGGTTATTTTATGGCCTGTCGCGCTGACGGTCCAATTGTCTTTTTCATGCTTTACTACCTTTAACGGTCTTTTCATGCCAACATATGTAGTGGTTATTTTCCTTCCATCCATACATGGCATAGTTGGGCCTATTCGTATCTTCTCTTTGAACTTGGCGTAGTGTTCACTTCGTGTGAGATGATCAGCTCAGCCGCACAAGTTCTACTACCTTGGGATTTCACACACTTTTTTTCTTTCTCCTATCATTACCTTTTTATTGTTTTTCTCTCATTTTTCTACTTTTTATCGTTTTTTCTCTTTTTATACTTTTTATTTGGTTTTTATTGTTTTTCTTGCTACTATGGTACACTTACTATAATACAGGGGTTCTTGCACAACACATGTTACTATGTAGATGGTCAGTTGTCTCTATAGAGTTTCATTCGACTTCCATTCACCAGTCCTTCCTTTCCATCCAAGGTTCCCAACCATGCAACACCTATCTCGGTTATCTGTTGGATTACATAAGTACCTAACCAGTGCATGTGAAACTTCCCTAGGTCCTACAGGTACTTGTTGTCATAAAGTAATACCAAATCACCAACTTGAAATTTACTGGATTTAATGTGTGGATCATGTCAGGCCTTCTCTCTGGATTTCTGCACCTGCTGATGGAATCCTGCAATAAACCAGTCCTCCTCAAGCTGAACTAACTACGTCAATATTTCCTCTATTGCACCCGCATCAGAGAGCTGAGTGATTTCTACAATGCGCAGGATAGTTAGAATGAATTCCATTGGAATCATTGCTTCATGTCCATAGACCAACCGGAACAGTGTCTATCCTATCAGCTTGTTACTTGTAGTTTTATATTCCTATAGTATTACAGGGATGCGTAAGTCCCAATCATCTCTTTCAACATTTCAGATTTTTGGCAAAGCATTCTCCAAAATCTTATTAAATGCTTCCAATGTGCCATTAGCTTGAGGGTGATATGGTGTACTTTTCTGATGATGAATCTAAGATTCCTCAGTTAATGCAGTAATGGTTTTGTTCAAAAAGTGTGTACCTTGATCACTAAGTATATGCGTGGATATCCAATCCTGGTGACTAAATTCTTGAATAAAAACCGCACAACAGTCTCTACAGTGAAATTAGTAACTAGTGTTTCTTCTACCCACCTGGTTAATTACTTTGTTGTAGTAATGATATATCACACTCCTGATCTCCTTGTTTGTGGGTTGATCAGACCTACAAAGTCAATGTCCCACTTATCGAATGCTTTCAATGTATCTTATGGATTGAGTGGCATTTCATCACGTCAAGATGGTTTAAACACTCTTTGTCATACGTCGCATGACTGTCAATACTCCTTCACATCTTTGTGTAGTGTAGGCCACCAAATTGCTGCGTGTGAAATATTTTGTGTTGTTTCTTTGCCTGCGTAATGTCCTCCCAAAATCCCATCATTCACTTCCTCCATTTTAACCAACCTTTCATGTTCTAGTACACAACGCCCCAATATCCCATTTGCTCTTAAGTTATACAAGTTATCGACAACGAACTGATAGTTTGTTGCTTTCATTACCAATTTTTTCTTCTATGCAATTGTCATGTCAGAGGGGGCCACACCTATATTTAGAAATCCCATAATTTCCACGAAGTAATCATACACCATCCTTACTGCAAACAACTACACATCTGGGAAATTATCATCTAAATTGCCTGTTAATATGAGCAAGAGATGATGAGGTCCTACATTCAACTTTCCTGGTTTTACTATGACCTCAAAGTCATATTCCTGAAATAGTAATAGTCATCTACATATTCTTCCTCCTAATATAGACTTGTTGACTATGTACTTTAATGTATAATGATCGTTGTACATCTTGAAGTGAGACCGAAGTAAGTAATTTATGAACTTCTGGAGCACATAGACCATGGCCAAGCCTTCTGGTTTTGTAGTGGTATAATTTTTTTCAGATATAGATAGCTTCCTACTTGCAAATGCAATTAGATGATCAATGTCTCCTTCTCTTGGTTTTTATAGTACTGTGCCCAATGAAATGGATGATGCATCGACTGGACATGGAACTCCTTGTTCCAATATGGAAAGATTAAAATGGGTGTAGTGACCAATCTATATTTCAGTGTGTCCAAACCCTTCTGACAATCCTCATTCCATTGAAACTTGGATTCTTTCTTCAATAACTTCTCCATGGGTGTTGTAATTTGTGCATACCTTTTGATAAACTTTCTGTAATAATATGTATGACCCAAAGTATCCCTCAACTGTCTGACTGATGTCGTAGGTTCGAATTCTAGAATTACTGCGATCTTGGATGGGTCAACCAATAGTCCTTGTTTGGATACTACATGTCCTAGTAAAATTCCAAATGGTGCGAAAAATATACATTTATTCAATTTCAATGAAATATGACATTATCTGCATCGATCTAACATGAAACGAAACACTTCTATATGATCTTGTAGTAGACTAAACACCATCCAATAATCTAAATAAAATTCGAAAAATTTATGGATGAACTCCTTGAATGTTGCCACTACTACTCTAGAAAATATTGTAGGGGCATTCTTCAATCCAAATGGAATCACCATGTATTGATAACTTCCCCTTGTTGCAAATGTGGTTTTGTGTCTATCCTCTTACACAATTTTTATCTGATGGTATCCAAAGAATCCATTTGTAATCAAATACATTTCTTGACCTCCTACATTCTCCAGTTCTTTATCCATGAATGGTGTTGGGAATGGGTCATGTAAGCATGCGTCAATCAACTTCCTTAGATCCACGTAGATCCTAATTTCTCTGGTCTTCTTGTCCTGCACCACCACTAGGATAATCCACTTGGATTCTTCTACTAGTTCAATAATTCCTGCGCCGAGCATCCTGTTTATTTCAGCCGTACCCTTCTCCTTGTACCTTGGGTTCAATCTGTAAGGTCTTTGTCATATTGGATTAGTTTCAGGTTTCAATGGAATCTTCATCTCGCCTAAATCTCCTGTTATCCCTTTCATCTCAGAGAATGTGGTTGGAAATAATTCTTGATATTCTTGTAATAAGTCTGTCACCTTCTCAATTGTCTCATCGTTCCAATAGTCTCCTATCTACGCAAACTTACGATTCTCCATTGTCCCAATGTTGACTTTTTTTGTCTTTATAGTCTATGTGTATGTGGTGGATACTAGTTTTGGCCCTTCTACTACACATGTTCCTTCTATCTCTGGTACATGCACATTCCTCGTATCTTCTTCCTCGTATTCTTCCTCTGTGATAGGTATAGCATTCCAATAGATTCTGGACCGTCATCTTGGCTTTGTGCACACTTCCTAATGGTTCTTTTTCCATCAATTCTACCTCCGAGAAGATATTTTTTCAGATGGTCTATAGTTTTTCATGTATGGAGGGGGATTCATGTTCAAATGTGAACTTAATTTCGAATCTCTGGACCAATCCTTCCCATTATGTTGTCTCCCTAGGCATCTCCAATTCTAAGTACCAATTCTTTGAGATGGTGTCCAACGTGTGTATGAATCGGTGCATCCACTCTGTCTTTGGTTCTGAGTGCCATAAATCTCTTCATTGGTCTATATGACTCGCTAGGTCGGCCTCTCTTGTGTATTTCTGTGCACTTTATGCTTCCTCAGTCCCAAACCATGTCTACATAAGTCTACTACACTATGCCTAGTCCTTCATTCCCTTTTTGTGCACAGCCCACCATCTGGGTGGAGTTTCCTTTAAGACGACATCTAGTGCCAACAACCTCTATTGTTCAGGTACCTGTAACTGAAATTATTTTATAAACATACCAATCTTAGTCAATCCATTGTACTCGGGTGGGTCACATAGCTCTGTGAAAATCTAGCACAAGGAATGGTTTATGCGTACACATCATCTAGTTGACACTTCATGCATCCTATGTTGCCAATTCTCTAGACCAGCTTCTGAATATGATGTTCGCGAACTGATACTTCTCCAACTTAGCACGCCATCCATTGTTGGGTCCACATAATCCTCCATATGTGAAATCATATTATGTAAGTTGTACATGTCATTTCCTCTCATGGACTCTAAGTATCTCTTCCCTTTTGATGGGTCCAAAGGTGCAGTAAATTTTAGATCCCCAACCTCGAAGATCATCTCTCTCCTTTTCAAGTTAATAATTTTTTGATTATCGACCACCCATTCCAATACCATTAAGCATGGATATGGTTGACTATCATATACTATCTCAATAACTTCAAAGTCTTCCATGTTGCACACTCCAACTATGTTCAGAGGTACTCTTATTAGTCGCCCAATCGAGACTATCTTTTGTTGATTCGCGAGCCTTAACTGAACAGGGGACCATATTAGTTCAAGTTCTCCCATCATCTTGCATGTCTTATTAAGTAGTACATTCACATTCGATCCTAAGTCCAAAATAACATTATCCACATCGTACTCCCTAATATGTACATTGAACTTGAATTCTTCATCGGTTCTCTTCCTGCGCAATACCTAATTTACCATTCTTTATGTGACAGGGGTGTCCCTTCCTTTTGCGTAGTGATCAATCATGTTATATAAAATATTGAGTGCATTTCTATCCTTCATCAGTTATACACAACTCTTTAATACCTTGTTTAGTGTACTTACTTGCGCACCTGACTTTTTAGGTATTGTTGGGTCTTCTATATGAGGAAATGATGATGTTGATGCTCCCCCATGTGGTCCAAGTATTTTATTTCTTGTGCTCTAATATGTCTCTTTTTCCTGTTGAGGATCGAATGATGGCATAGAAATTGATGACTTTCTTACCCACTGCTCTATTTGGTTTCCTTGAGTTGGCATATCTACGCCCGTCAAAGATCCTCCCGATGTAACAACTATTATTTTTGGTCCTTCACTGTGTCTTTCTACTGATATCATCTGCACATTCTGATGTTGATGTTGATTCTTCTTTGGGTTTCCTATGGCCTACCATTTTTCAACTACTTTGGGGTTGTCCTTTGCTATGTGATCCATCTGCAATATGTGCATGTGGTACATGGGTTCTGGAAATCTCAGGCCAAGTGTTAAGGTTTATTATAGTTATAACAAATAATCGATCCTTGTCCTCCTCTACCAAAATTATCTCTACCTCAACCTCTACCAAAATTTTCTTTGCTCCCCTGATTGAAACCTATTTGAGTATTATATTGCGCACCATTCCCATCTGCGCCAGTTTTCTCTTCCTAGATCTTATACATATCCAATTTGCGCTCCCTTAGTAGGTCCAACACGTGACATTCCTTATCTTCATTCCCTACCAAGTTGAAAAAAATGCAAAATAAGTTCTTTGGAGTAATCTGATATTTATGGAGTAATGGACACTCAGTGGGATGATGACCACATGTCTTAAATATCTCACAGTATCCTCCTCTAGGTAGGGGATTTGACGCTCTCACTGCCAAGTACTATGAGAATGTTGGGAATTTGTCCTTGTGATGGCCTTCCGTCCTGCACTTTGTACACCAAATTTGTTCTTGTTTTTTCCTTCACTTGGTAAGATCAACCAACTGAATTGTTAATGCAACCAACTTCGTTTATACCTTTTTCATTCCTCTTGTGTCTCCTGTCGGTGATGCCTCTAGTTTCATTGAAATCTCTAGCACCTCGGGATGCAAAATAACCTTTTGTTGAATCAGGGGCCTCCGAATGTGTGGTATAAGTCCAAGAATAAACCACTCTTGATGTTGTTGATCCGGAATTTGGAAATTCAGTCTCCCCATCACATCCTTAAAGAGCTGATTGTAATCCCATACCTACTATGTTTGTACCTGTTTGATATCTTTGAGCTCGGTTATGTACTGTGACTTTGACTTTGTCTTTTTGAACTCATTTAGTAGCGCTTTCTTTATCTCTACGAAGGTCTTGGTTTGTCCTGTAGGCGTAATGCTTTGTAACTTCACATACCATACCAACGCAGGACCTCTAAATGTCGTTGCTAACTGCGCAATTTTTACGACATCATATTGTATAATTTTAGAAACCCAAATTGTATCGCAAACAAACAAGTGTTGTTATGGATCCTCTGATCCTACTCCCTTGAATTTAGGAAGTCTAAGAGTATTATCTAGTCCCTCCATTTTTATTTGTGTATTCCATCCTCTTGGTGATGTTGGTAAACTATGATTTTGACTCTGCGCACTACTCTCACTATTATGGCTACTACTACTATGTAGTCTTTAACTAAACATGATAGCTTTTGATAAGTCTTCAATTGTTATCTCTTATTGTGGTGATGCACATGGGGCAGTGGATTCAACACGGGATCCTGTCTGAGTAGGAATTATGGGCTTCTCTATTATTGGACTAGACTGAGACCCTTCTTATTTTCCTCCTCCATATGGTATCTCCCCGATTCAAAATTGTGCGTAAGGTTCACTTTCTTTCATCTCACTTTGCTTCATTCTCTCCCATACCCAATATTTCTCTTCTTGTACCTTCTTCCTCCACGCAACTCTCCAAAATTGTACTCTTCCTCTAGTATGTTTCCTTTGTGCATCCTCAATCCCTTCCTCCATCGTTCATTGTTTCCCTCTCTTGGATGATTCCCCTGTCATAATCTAGATGCCCCTATGTGCGTGAAGCCCATTTAGCCATCAGACTTCATAATCATCACTTTTTTTTCACATAACAAAATTTTTATCCACATATTTAATGATTTCAAGAACCTTCGGTATGGACTTTTGAAAACATTTTTTTCTGCAACACTGTATGATTGAATGCAATCTACTTCGAATTCTATAACATAAACCCCTAATATACTATCGAACCAAAAATCAATTGCTCGAATAGTTGGTTTACTTACCGAATTCAGTTGTTTTACCAAATCAGGAGTCCAATTCTTTGGCACTGCAGCACTAAACCTTCCCATCTTCTCTACCAACCTCTCTAGCCACTTGGTCAGAATTTTTGGGAATTCACCAATGAAGATTTCATGCAGATTCTTGAACACATAATTTTGCATACATTTCTTGTCACTCATTCGAGGGTTCATGTTCTATTATCGCGCAAAGTATTTTTCTTTGCATTCTAACCATTCTATAATCTCTTTCTTATTCGGCCTCTAAATCATTCTCTTAGTCGCAATTTCTCGGTCCTAGAAACATAATCGTTTGTTGGTTGGTTTCTTGTCTATGAACGGGTTGTAAGACCCAAGGTTCAATTTAACTATGACCAACAAACCCTCAATACACCGACCCTTTCGGCATGACATGCTTGCATATATTAAGTCTCGCTAGAGGTATCTATTGGGGCTGTAAGAACCAGGTTTTTGCAGCTGTAAGGGAAAGGGAGGCGGATGTGTGAATCATTGCTTCTTATTCTAGATTATGTATGTTCTTGATTATTACCTAGATTATTACAATCATATATAAATATTGTAGCATAATTGATCCAGATACTAACTATATTCTGTGAAGTATAACATCATCTATAAACGCACATAGACAAGTAAAGAACACAAGACACAATGTCCTCTCTAAACTCTTTCTTTATTCATCTTCTTTATAACTAAATGTCCATTACATTCATGATACTTTCATCACCTTGATTATCTTCCACCCACACTAATATCCCAATCCCGTTACATATTTATACCCAACATCTAGGGCTTAAATCCTTATTATCCAGAAATAGTTTATTACAATGCATGGCATGGGCAACTTCAGTTAACTAGTTGTTTGTCTTCTTCTACTTCTCGTTCTTTATACAACTTTTCTATTGTTATTCTATTTCTAGAAAGTCACGTTGTCGTCCTTTGTGCTTCTCTCTCTCTCTCTCGCTTGCTTTATCCTTTTGTCTGTGCATTGTCTCTTTCCTGCGCGTTATCCATCCTTCTATGCCCTTTTACCTTCTACGCGCTTTCTTCTTTTTTCATTATTTCTTCCTTCTGCATGCTTCCTTCCGTTTTTGCTCTTTATTCCTTCTATGTGCTTTCTTCATACCTTGTTTTTTCTCCAAAAATTCATACAAAACTTCATGTCCAACAAGTGTGTACCGGAGAAATTACCTACAACATTTTCGGTGTGATTCATTTAAAACTTTCAACCACATTTATTTTCCCATTGGCTATAAGAGGTTTCCCGACCCCAACTCTTAACATTGTCTACCAAGTGCTCTAGGAGAAAGGAGATCACCAAGAAACAAGAAATAAAACATAAATCTCCCTCACCCTCCACGCATATCCATCATCCATGTGGAAATTGTCTAGGTAAGACCTAATCCACCTAACAATGTCACAGTTTCAAAAGGGTAGGATTTTGTTTGATATATTGAATCAATTTCCTAAATATACAATATTCAACCCACCTATCCACCTCGACCTTATGCTTCTTAATGTTCATCTTTTCCATGAGAATATCCACCTTAAAATAGCCATAGATGACGCTCACCTATAGGTTTCTCTGGCACCTGGCATTAAGCCTATCACTTTCTTCTGATTCTCCATTTGATTTCCCTGGCCACAGAGCAAGTCTAATTGTGTGTCTAACCATTCGGGATGATAAGCCACTAGACTGAAAGTTTATTTTTCCTTTTAAATAAGTGAAACTCTAAGACAAACGCTCAAGTAATTGGAAAGTATCCAAACTTAGACTTCATTTGACATGGAGTTAATCTATCAAAGGATAAAGATTTGGTCTCTTAAGGCCTTAGCATTCAAACCCATATTTTGAACTAACACCCCAGTCGAAGACTTAACCAATATATGAAAAATCGTAGTGTAAATGAGGGGGAGTTGTTATGAAGTGTTTCATCCCAATTGACAATGTTCAAATTAAGGCCTCAAGTTCATTCAGGGCATTTGGCACTAACTCCTCTGATATTCACCGAAGTAGTTGAGATAAACTTTGTTGGTTTCCACATTACCAATCGGTAAACTTAGTAATAATTTCTTTGATACACTCATAGGATGTCACATAAACTCCTTTGGTACAAAAAATGAACCGTCAACACACTTAATATAAACTGCTTTGGTTCTCACTGAAGGAGTTAACATGAATATCTCAGGTTTCTTATATTTTCATACCGGCACACTTCACTCAAGTTTCATTGGTCCACTTGGGGAATTTCATACGAAATTTCCCAGTGTGTTTGCATGACTCCTTCCGACATAAACCAGAGTATTTTTCACTAACCCCTCCAATATGCAATATGGCCCATCGACGTGCTTAAATTTAACTCCTATGATTTCCATCAAAGCATTTCGTACGAACTGCTCCAGTTTTAATCTTTTTGGCCTTTTCAACCTAACTATGCTCATGCCTTTTCATTAAGGATTAAACAATGCATGTTATCATACTTTATTTTCCCGATGATAACCTCCAACCCATTATCAACACAAGTGATTCCTTGGGTATTTCACTTGAGATGATTAGACAAATTATTTTTGAATATGTTTGTATCAATTATGGATTTGTATTTGCACTAAACTTATCTTTGTTTGCATATTTAGATATGTCCCTGAGGAAGACAACAACCAATAAGGCACCTTCCACCGAGGCCTTTGGGAGTGGCTGCCAAATTGAATATGAGGCAAAAAATTATTGGGGAAATGTATAATAACACCTCTGGATTTATCGAAAAGGGAGAAGATACCCTTAGATGGGGCAACATATATCAAATGTTCAAAAAACATAATTTTGTCGTCGATGAAGAAGACCAGGATGAACTCAAAATTTTCAAGAAAATCAGAAAATATGGAATTTATAGAGTAACAACCCACGCTACTATATTCCCTTTCATTGATTCCATCGCCTGGATACTAAAGCACATATATTTGTGGAACATGTATATCTATAATGCTAGGGGACAACCCATAGTGTCATTCCAACCCAAAGACCTAACCAATTGTTATCATCTAGAGAAGGGTACTAATAATCTAGACAACGAGCTACTTGATGAATTCAAGCATACAACCAGAGAGTTATGCCCCATATGGTAAAATCCCGACAAGAAATTCAAGCTCACACCCATTGACATATACCCCACGACCACACTAAAAAATCCTTATCAATACATGGTGGCCATGTTATGCAGGTTGTATGGAGAACTGAATGCCTCTAAATTTCCCCTATCATATATGCCATTGATTCACTATTTTCTAGATAAAGGATCATCGTTCAACTAGGATGAAATCTTGTCAACAAACCTAGTAGAAGCCATAACTTTGGTAGTAGAAGCCTCGCCTGAGACCTTCTTGAGTTTCCACATGTCCTCGTACCTCATAGACATCATGGGCCTAGCCCACTAATACCCAAATATGGGTTAATAATGACAACCAATAGACGCAACCATTTATATATATTGCAAAGTGTTGTGGAAGCACAAGTACATAACAAAGTACCAAAAATTTTATGAGAAATTATTATCCTTGTTGTATGAGTTCATTTTATGCATGACATCCCCATGTATGACTGACAAAGAAATATCCATCATCAAGAGGATTTGGGACTGGTACTTGATGGAACACGACACTTATATCAGGGTGTACAGAGCCATGAAATCCCCCCATCCACTTCCTCAGTTTGTACTTGAAAAAATAGTGCTTTAGGAAGTGGCTTATCAAACAATGATCAGTGGGGTTGGAGGGATTCTTTACTCAGATAAGAAGGCTATATGGCCACCACTCCCATTTTGGATTGGCACCTATTTATTTGCAAATAAAAAGTAGGACCAAGAAGAGGTGGAAACATTGTTTTCATACCACTTTGGGGAAGAGAGGTTCATGAGGCATGACCTAAAGCAGGTCGTCAAAGAGCATTTCAATAATCTCATCGTACCATGGGAATACACATCATAGGTTTGGGAAGACGAAGAAGTGCACTATGGCGCAAGGACCTATGATGAAGTCACTTTAAAAAGGCATGGAAATACCATAGGGAGGATTGTTGATGAAGAAAGAGAAAGAGAAGATGCCAGAAAGAAAGAAGAATTACAGGCAGCAGAAAAAGGATATGCCATGACTATATCTATACAATTGAGATCTACTGAGGAAGAAGAAGCAATAGCATATAAGAAGCGGAGAAAAAAGAAGAATTACGTCACTGAGAAGAAGAGGAAAACTAAAGAGGCTAACTCCAAGTCCAAAGTCAATGCAACAGTAGTCACAATAGAAGCAAAATAAAAGTTTGTTTCCCATAAGGAAGTCAAACAAAAGGAAGAAGTTGAGAAGGTGACAACAAATGCAGTAGTGGCGGTAAAGACAATGGAAAAGGAAGCTAAAGAAGATGTTGATAAATAAACTGAAGAAGAGAGACAAAAGAAGGACGCTGAAATACAAAATGACGATGCTCAACCGATGGACATTGATACCCCATAGATATCAACCGCATGTATCAGTGGAAATACGTAATTCAATAGGCTAGGGTTGGGATTTTGTAGTCCATTCAGGCCAAGCGAAGTACCTGACCTAAATAAATTCACATATGACAAGGTCTCGTGAATAATTGCGCAACAACAAGTGAAGAAGGTGTTGATGACTGGGCGAAATCCAATTCTAGTTCTCATGCAAACCCCCATTATAGGAAATGTCATTGAATACCCAATCACCATTACTTTTGTTGGCTCATCTTTCATGAATGCCACTGAATATAACATCCAAAATTTATGCCAGCTAAACATAGAGAAGGTGGAAAGGATCACAAAACTAGATGAACAACTCCAAGAAGTAAAGGTCGATGATGGCAGCTTGCATAATTTTAGGGCTAACATGGAGAAAGTCAAAACAGAGCTAGAAGAGGCTATCATTGACATGTACTCCCATCTGCACATGTTCCAGGAAATGACTGCCACCATCATCGATCAACAGAGTAGAGTAAAGGACAATAATACATAAATTAACACTATATAAGAGGGCATAGACAATATAGGTAGGTGGATTGTATAAAATCTTGATGCACCAGATGGACATCCTCTCCCTTCAAGCATGGAGAGGAAAACATACATCTATTCATTAGAGAATTGTCATTAAGCTGGATAAAGGGCGGACAAAGAGACAAATAGATCGATGGAAACATGTTCACACTTTCACAAAACATCACAAGAATTGATCAAGAGGTGTCGACTTCCCCAGTTATAAGAGCTTGGAAACAATCTCATAATGGAAGAACTGGTCAATAAGATACAATACAACAGAAGTCGTAGAAGCAAATTCACCGAATCAACCACCACAATAACGTTGGACATAATTGAACAATTCCTCATACAACCAACCAAATTCCATACTATGATTCAAGAATTCATGGCTACATTATCAAAGGATATAAAAACCCTCAAAGAAAACAAAACCATGCATGCAGTTTCCCTTGAAAAATGATCATACTTCCAGATCCAAGCATTGTATGATCAGCTAGAAATATGGACAACATACATCCAAGACAAGAGTCCATGAAAGAGACAAAATAGAAATTCGAAATTTTTGTTAACCACATTCTATTTTTTCTTTTTAAAACCACCCTCAGTTTTGTCTTTTCCTCCTACATGAGTCACATTCCTAGGCAAGGAATCTGAAAGGCCACCTTTTGTAATAGTTTCTTTGGGGGGAATACAAGAAGTCACATTCGAGAGTTAGGAATAATTATATAAATATGGGAAAATACCCACTTAGAAAGGGATCCTCAATCTTTTTATACACTCTAGAACTCTTTTTGGAGAAAATATTGGGTTAATGAATATTGAGAATCCCTCAAGGCCAGCTTTGGAAAGAGAGAAGAACTTGCATATGCTTTTTTTCTGTTGTGAACTATTTCAAGTGGAATATATGTTGTTCACATTGGATGTAAGGATATGTTTGCTAATGTACTAATCTAATGAAATATATGTCACTTTTGTATTTTTGTGATTCTTTCTTATAATTTATAAGTCATGAGCATATGAGTTGTTATGTATGCAGAAATATAATTTATAATTTTCTGGTTATATATTTGTATGCATGTGTTTTTAACTTTGCACCTTTATTACAACTATCTGAGTGGGGTTTCTAGAAGAGTTTAGTTTCATTACAACTCATTTGGTTACTATATATGTTACAGATTATTTTCTTCACCCATATGATCGTTAATGATGTAAACCTATATGTTTCCTTCAGAGGGGTCAGTGGCCTAAATTCCTGAAGAAATAAGGGAGAAGGACTTTTCCTGAGAGAATAAGTTGTATTTTCCTTTGTAAAAACCCTATTAAGGAAGATCGTTGCAAGCTGCATTATACACAGGGTCTGACGATGCCTAATCACCACACTCTTCTCTAAAGCTAGGCTGCAACATCGCCGCAGGCTGCACTATAGCTAGGGTGCGACGATCTTCGTACGTGGGAAAAATGAGCATTTTCTTGATGCTTATAGAAGGAGAGGTTTCTATGGTGAGGTGGCCTCTGAACGGTTTGGATATTACTCGCTTTAATGATTTAGTGGGATCATACTAACCTCTTCACCTTATCCTCTCCATCTTATAAAAGGAGAGGAGCTCTCATGGAGAAATTAATCTTAGATTGGCTTGAGCTTGGAGATTGGAAATTTGTCTTGAGATTGTTAGCCTCGTTAGAGTGGTTTTGAGCTTTTCTTTGTTAAGATATATTGTGAGTAGTAATCAGATCTACAGTCTCAAAATCCATGGATCAGAAGTGTGTGGGAAGCAAGGAACTATTGGAAGGAACCTGACAACATCAAGGCATCCAGTTGTATCTTTCTTCCACATTCTTTAATGAAGCTATAATTTTCTTTCCTATATGAATGTTATTTGTTCATATTGTATGATTCCTTGATCACATACATAGTTTCATATCAAATAGACTATGTTATTCTTGTCGTCGTCAGCTTGTGTTTCTTTGCAGATATTTCTCCATAAGCCTCACGATGGAGCTGAGATTACATTGGCGAAGTTGGATCTTCAATATTTAAAAGGTATGTTCTAGATCCATTTCTCATTTGATAATTGAAATCTAAGGAAAGAGTAGTGTAATGTCTTGTTTTTTTTCTAGTTTCGTAGTGAAGCTAGGGGGATTGATTTGTGTCCACACTTTACCGATTAGTCAAATAACAAAATTGGCAACCGTACTGGGGAAACATATTTTTTTTCTTATTTTGTCTTTCTTTCTTGCTTTGATTGCTTGCGTTATGTTTTATGAGTCACTGGGAGATCCATATTGACTCTCTATCTGTTTAAATTTATTCGAAAACCTTCATGTTCTTTATTTTTTTCCATTTTATGTTTGATCGTCGTACCCTGCTTTGAGGGACAGTGCGATGACTTAGGATCGATGCACCACACCTTTTTAACACAGTGCGACGACGCCGCACTATATTTTTTCTCTAGCCTACGACGACCTGGGATCATTGCTCTGTGTTGGTCTTACAATCTGTGACAATTTGGGAAATTTTTATCTTTTGGTGGGTTTTTCCTTACCCATATCTGAGATATGGTTTTGGGGTGATTTGTTGGGTATGATTACAGTCTACTTGACAACTTAGAATTTTCTCCATTATTTGCTTGGTTTTTTCTTTGTTTTCTTTTGAAATATTTGGTATCTTGCTTTGAGTGTCTTTCAGTTACAAAGCTTTGTTTTTTCTTTAGAAATGTTTGGCGAAAAAACTTCTTTTTCTTTTATTGAATAGTTTGTGTTAAAAGAGAAAATTTGTTTGGGTTGCTTTGTTTTTTAGAGATTTGCTATTGTTTTTAGCTATCTTTGAAACAAAACAAAACAAAAAAAATTTGCTTCACATTAGATTGGGCGAATCCTTGCATTTGAAGTAGCAAATTGGATGGTTTTGGGCATTTTTTATCTTGAATCATGTATTGGTGTACAGTCTCTTTGTCTCATTTCTTGAAGATATTGATATTGATGAGTTTAATAAAATTTTGGGACATTGTGCATCTGGGAATGATAAACGTTTTCTCCTTCTCGTAATATACCTTTCATCAAAGTGAAATATTTGCATTCTCATTTCTTTGCATTGTTTAGAGTCGGTCAAAATATCATTTAGTCCACGCCATTTTCCTCTTGGGTAAACAACAATCTTAAAATAAAGCGCTTGTAAAAATTGATTAGACATTTTTATATTTTTTGGTAGAAAACCTACATTAGATTAGTTGTAGGGATTTGGAATAGATGTGAAACATAACTTTCCAAAGTTGTAAACAAACAATAGAATCTTGCACTAGGGAGCGATGAAATCCACTTGCTACATTTTGTCCTGGGAAGCCCTTCTAACACAAGGCTCAATCACAAGGTCAAATTAAGACTGGCAGAGTTACCCACCCTGCTTTGTTGGTCTTGGTGTAGAGATTGTGCATATTATGGGGGTCACTTGAAGGTATACCCACAATTATGAGTGGAATCCTTTCGAGTTGATTTTGGGCTAGATACCCTGCCTTTTCCCGTGGATCAGACTGTCGAATGTTTCCCCAGGTATCAATGTTGTAGTTGGTAACCTTAGTGGCCTATCTCTTTAGGGTCTTTACACAAGGTGACTGTGGAGGGGAAATTCTTCATGGTACCTGGCATTGACGTTGGCCAAACTTACTCAGGCTCCTTGGAGGGTATACCCATGATTATGTGTGGGATCTTGCACCAAGGTGTAAGTCCGTTAAGTAGGCTGTCAACGTAACTTTTCCACCCACTCTATCTCATCCCTTTCTTACATTGTTCCCACGACGTTGGATTTCATCACCAACTAGTGTGTTCATTGTGAGAAGGTTTTGTTTGCTTGCTTGCTTACTAGATTTTTAGCGTGTGCTGCTTGTTTTCCCTAGCACCAAGGTGTAAGTCTATTAAGAAGATCATCAATGTAACTTTTCCACCCGATCTATCTCGTCCCCTTCTTACATTGTTCCCACAACATTGGATTTCATCACCAACTAGTGTGTTCATTGTGAGAAGGTTTTGTTTGCTTGCTTGCTTACTAGATTTTTAGCGTGTGCTGCTTGTTTTCCCTAGCAGACTCTAGATTGGATTTTTTGTTTTAATGGCATCAGTCCCCGAAATGACCAATGAAGGAATACATGTTCTAGGGGAACCTTTTGTTTTTCCTTATTACAGAAACATTGGTCCTCTTCACATCGCTACTTTGAGCCTTCCAGGCCTCACGATTTGATTTTCGGTGTGGTTGTTTTCCACTTAGGTAATCTCAAATGCAGTAAGTTCTTCGGTCGTAAGCACTACCCCCCAAGAACATCAACCTCATGTTGATCCTTTACCTCCTTCACTGGTAAAATCTTCTTCGCCTTCTTCACTTGCAAGGTCTTCTTCTATTTCATCTTCTTCGTCGAGTGAAATCTCTGAAGCTAGTAGCCCAATGGATAAGAAGAAGAAGAAAAGGAAGATTAAGAAGAAGAAAAATAAGCAAGGGGACAAACTTCCTATTAGAACAATATTTGCCTCACCTTATGCAATCTTGAAGAGAGGGCCTTACTCCATTTCCCTATGAAGACTTACTTTCCCTGATTAATGAATCCAGAGACAAAAATAAATATTTTTCCACTTGTATGCACCTTGCAAGTTATATAGTATGCGTATACGTTGGCTGCTCCACTACAACCCGTGTACATCGGGATTTGTGCCAAAAAATAAAAAATAAATGTCGGGTTTCCATGTTACGACAAAAGATCTATGATCCTTGGCCTTCCATATACTGGAAACATTCTGACTCGGCCCTTCAGTGGCATTTTGAAAGCTATAAAGAAGCTAATTCCGAGCTACGGAAAAGAGATAGAGAATTCAACTTTGAGAGCAAAGTTACTCAGGAGAAATTATTAATTCATTATTGAGTCTGCATCCCTTTGTCCTTTAAGTCCAAACATAGTGTCCAACTCCCAAGATATTCCCTTACTGATGGAGAACCTCTTTGTCTCCCTTATATGAGCTTGCATTTTGTGGAGGATTGAAGTGGTGGAGGCCCAGTTGGAAGGAACTCAGTTTCTCGGTTCCGAACTGTGTCGATACAGAAGTCTGTAATGTTTTCACTTCTGTTGATCATTTATTAATAGAAATACTCCTTTCCCCAATTGATATCTTGCAAATATATGTATTATGATCCATGGGCATGCTTGTTTTGAATATTAATGGATTATGCTATCTAATGTTCTAACCTATTATATTATCACTATATGCTTGCTTTTCTTTTTTGTTGAGAACTCGTTGCAGGCATAAAGTTTTGGGTCGAATTGCTCAATGATGGACATCATCAAACGTTTGGATGAGGTAGGCCTCTTTCTTAACTCCTTTGCACATTAGTTTATATAACATATGTTGGAATTGATTCAATTTCTACAGTCACTCATGTATGTTGTGGTTCACCCCAGCCATAGAGATATTTTCCTCATAACACTTCCAACCACTGCCAAACATGTTGGAAAACAACCAGTTACTGATAATCATGATGGGAGTGTTGATGATGCCAAGAAAACCCAAACTCGTAAGCCCAAGTACCCTTGCAGGATTTGTAAGGGTATCCATCTTCTTAAGGATTGCCCTGTTTATCCAAGGTTATAGAAGTATGGTCTACACACCCTTGCCAATCCACGTCGTCAGCCTCTGAACAACATGTTGATGGCCTCCCATCATCTAGTCAAGATATCGTTGGGAAGAAGAAAAGTCAAGTCAAGTTCATGTGCATGTTATGCAAAGGGATTCATATAACTCACCTTTTCCCTTGTATGGAAGAAGCCTCAAAATTACTGGAAGACATGATTGTTTCACAGCCTCACCTTCCAGTTGCTTATCGCAAGCTTACTCTCAACCCACCTATAGTTGATGGAATGATTAATCTGGTCCCTTCGTTGGTCAATCCGGTTGATCATGCGTCAATCTAGTTAGGTCCTTAGTTGAACCACTTGACAAAGTGGTCTATCCGATCCCATCCTTGGTCGATCCCACTCTCCCGTTAGAGATTGAAGCCCAAGTGGTTGATATGTTTCCACCCGTCGACCCCATTCTCCCCTTGGAGAATGTAACCCAAGTGGTCTATCTGATATCATCATCGGACGATCCAACTCTCCCAATAGAGAGTAAACTTGATACTACCCATGTTTTTGTCATTGATATAGACTCTACCATGATGGGGGGTATTCCTCCTTCTCCTGTGGAACCCCCTCCAAGTAATGAGGCCATCCATTTTAAATGGGGTGTGCTAATCGGACCTCGTCTTCCCTCTCACATTCCTTTCCAGATCACAGTACAGGTTTGTGGTCGGGACATTCCTCAGACGTTGATAGACGAAGGTGCATCTGTTAGTATTTTGTCCTCTATTGCCTAGAAATATTTGGGGTGTCCTCAACTTGCGTCAGTTACACAGAATTTGTTATATTTTAACAGAAGAACCAGTCAACCTTTAGAGACCCTTCCTCAGTTTCTTGTAACTTTGGGAGGGAAAAATATCTTTATTCATGTCATGGTAGTCCACGACCTCTTGGATTTCTCTTTGCTCCTTGGGCGAGATTATGTCTATGCCATGAAAGCTATTGTGTCCCCTCTTTTTCATGTGATATATTTCCCTCACGATGGAAGAATTGTGACTATTGATCAACTTTCGTTCGTTGGCCCTAACTTGACCATCAACTCAATGAACTCCCTAAATGGTTCATATGTGCAGTCGGTATCACCCCTGCCACAGGTCAATTATGTGGCGTTGTCTCCCATGACTCCAGCTGTCGATGACGATGAGCCTCTCATTGTAAGGTTAGTCTTGTATGACTTAGATCTGGTAGTTGACATGGTGATATATTTGGTAGGTCTATTGGATCATGATCTCCTTACCCCTATCGCGACCCTCGACATGTGTTCCTTTGAGAGTGTGTTTCTTCCGTCAAATGAAGATCTCTTGGAATCCATGACCGATTTTTGCCCCTTGACATGGTGTCCTTATAGATAATTATCCTCTTGGAAGCCATGATCAAGAAGAGTCTGTTGAGAATAGGTTTTCTAATTTCAATCTCGTTAAAAAATGAAACCAGCTTTGAGCATGGTTTTCTGCTTTCAAGCTCATTAAAAAATGAAACCAACTATGAGGATAGTTTTGCATCTCTATAACAACCTAATTAAAACATGAAACAAAGGTTATAAGCATAGTTCATGTTTTTGTGTCAAGAGCGTTAAAAATGAAACAGAGGTTTGGGGATTGAACCTGGATTCTCAAGCATAGTTCCTATTCCTGTGTCAAGCTCGTTAAAAAATGAAATAGTTTTCCCCCTCTTCAATTGAGTCAAGTACTTTGTTACGTATAGTATTTGAAGTTTATTTTCATCCTCCTATGCCATTGGATGAATCGAATCTTGGGGGAAATTTCTTTCAGCCTCTGAACTTCGTGTTGAAGTTAAACCGCTGGCTTCTTAAGCTGGGGGCTAAGTACCAACCATGAGAATCTGTGAACCATGCATTGGGAAGTCACAAGCATAGTTTCCTCTGGTTCGATCTTGTGTAAAAATGAAACCATGTCCAAGCATAGTTTTTTTTTAGCTTTTAATCTTGCGTAAAAATAAAATCTATCCCAAGCATAGTTTTGTTTTGTTTCAAAGCTTACGTCAAAACGAAAACAATCCCAATCTTAGTCTTTGTTATTTATCGTGCTCGTAAATCAATGAGAACGTAAATGAGTATACTTTTATCACTTTTTCGGACTCATAAAGGTTATACGAAAAAGGAACCCCCTGGAGTCCCCTTTAAGCTCTTTTCATACTCTTTAAACATGAAAATATTGTCGAACGATCTTGTTCTTTTCACTCTCGTTAAAGTATTAGAAAGCACGTTTGTTAAGCGGTAGTTTATCTCTTTTTCGGTCTCATCAGTCTACTTTACGAAAAAGGACATTTTGGAGTTTTCTTTAAGTGTTTTTCACAATATCTAAACATGAAAAACCCGTGAGTTTTCTTTCTTTGGACTCATAAAAAAAACATCGAAAGTCCCGTATGGGACCGAACCACTCCTTCCTAGGGTTCATTAAACATACTCCAAGGGACTCATCTGAAGTATGAGGTTATAGTTCAAACATATGTTATCCTCTTCAATATTGTGTAAAAATAAAGAGGTACTCGCCAAAAATGGTGGGGAAAAATTCGGAAAGAAATGTGTCTAAACCTATATTCTATGGAAGAGTTGATTTTGAACATGAAATCCTTTCACTCACTTTGTGTATAGGTTGGAAAATCTACTTGTATCTTGATCATACTCCTTTATAATATTACAAATTGGTCTGTGATCCCTTTTGTTGAGTCAGTATTTCCAAGACAATTGTTGTGTCGTCAATATGTTCAAAAGAGAAGTTCAACACAAAAATCCTTCTATTGCGTCGGCCATTTATGCAGTCCTTAAGTCTTCTATTGCGTCAGCCATCCTTGAGTCAGTCATGATTCACTGGTTACTCTGATCTACTTCAAATCTTGTTACTTGTTTTATGTCATTGATGGGGGATACATTAAGGCCCTCCTGTGACGAGTCTTTTCCTGTCAACTTCAACTCATTATCCATAGTGTATTTTTGGTGGCTATTTTTCAGATTTGAGTCATATTGGCGTGGATCCATTGTGTATGTTTGGTGGCCATGACTTGTACTACTTGACATGGATCTTTTCAGGTCAGCGTTTATGCTTTAATTCATTTGTATTTTGAGTATGGGAATTCCTACCTCAGTGATGATATGTTATTGTACTGTATTTCCTTGTTTGTTGGCAGGTTTCCGACCGACATGTTCCTTGTTCTCTACACACACTCGATAAACTATTTCAGCTATCACTCTGTTCTAACTTCATACTTTCGGGGGCTCTTTGTTACAAATTATTTTTGTCACCCTTATGACCGTTAATTATGTAAACCTATGTGTTTCCTTCAGAGGGGTTAGTGGCCTGAATTCCCGAAGAAAGAAGGGATGAGGACTTTGCCTGAGAGAAGAAGTTATATTTTCCTTTGTAAAAACCCTATTAAGGAAGATCGTTGCACGCTACACTATACACAAGGTTTGTCAATTCTTGATCCCCACACTCTTCTCTAAAGCTAGGTTGTGATGTTACCGCAGGTTGCACTATAGCTAGGGTGTGACAATCTTCGTACGTGGGAAAAATGAGCATTTTCTTGATGCTTCTAGAAGGAGAGGCTTCTATGGTGAGGTGGCCTTCGAACAGTTTGGATCTTACTAACTTTCATGATTTAGTGGGATCATCCTAACCTCCTCACCTTATCCTCTTCATCTTATAAAAGTAGAGGAGTTCTCATGGATAAAGTTATCTTAGATTGGATTGAGCTTGGAGATTGACAAATTGGCTTGAGATTGTGAGCCTGGTTAGAGTAGTTTTGAGATTTTCTTTGTCAAGATAGATTGTGAGAAATTATCAGATCTATAGTCTCAGAATCTGTGGATCAGAAGTGTGTGGGAAGCAAGGAAATGTTGGAAGGAACCTGACAACATCAAGGCATCTGGTTGTATCTTTCTTCCACATTATTTAATACATATATACTTTTCTTTCCTGTATGAATGTTATTTGTTCACATTGTATGATTCCTTGATCACATACATAGTTTCATATCAAATAGACCATGTTATTCTTTTCTTCATCGGCTTGTGTTTCTTTGCAGATATTTCTCCACAAGCCTCATGATGGAGCTGAGATCACATTAGAAAAGTCAGATCTTCAATATTTAAAAGGTATGTTCTATATCTGCTTCTCATTTGAAAATTGAAATCTAAGGAAAGAGTAGTGTATTGTCTTGTTTTTTTTCTAGTTTTATAGTGAAGCTAGGGGGATTGATTTGTGTCCATAGTTAACAATTAGGCCGATAACAATAGATTTCTTCTAGCTAGGATAGAATAGGATAGATTAGAATTAAATTATATTTATTTTCATACACAGTCTTCATCTACATATTTACATTTCATAACCATTCATCTTCACCCTCATAACCAATAATGGAAGTTGGTCCAGAATCCAGATGGGTCTCCTAAGCCAAATGGTGCATAGTCTAATTGGGACTTTGTATCAGGTAATACCCATTATTGTTGTTGGGCTTGGTGCTAGAAGGAGGGCCTAAAATTGTATGCTTACATAAATGCACTATATAATTGTGACCATTCCTATGAAAACAATCATGGTCCAACCCTTTTCCCTAACATCAATTCACAACATGAGGTTACCTTTAAATACAAGAAACCTGCATTATAAAGTGCTATTGGAAGTCTTGAAACCCATACAAAAACTTGGTTTCATGTACCTTATGAATAATTATATGTAACTCATCATATCACCCGAGGCTATGCCAAATTACTGGGCAATTTACCCGCATAATCAGAACTTGCCAGGAGAAGAACTAACCATGAAATACTACCAAACAACCAACCCAACATTAAATTTGACTTTGTTAAATATTTGATTGAAACTACTTTATAGGAAGTTCCCTTACCCTTAAATCAAATTCCTCCTGCCCCTCCTGAAATGGAACACGTCTTTGACAATGAAAACTTGGAAATCATTCTTCAATAGATCATGGGTGACCATCATGAACGAAGGGTAGTGATCCCACCTTGGCTATATAAAGGTTCTTTGAATTTGGCAGAGCATATACATGAGATGCCCAGAAAACTAGATAAGCTCCTCTCGAAATTTGACCTCGATAGGTCTAGTTCACATGAGGATCATGTTAAGAATTGTTTCTTAGCTATCTTTCTTCTCAATGTTCAACATGAAGACATGGTCTACCGACCATTTCCCTACACCTTCATACGTCAATCATTCACCTAGTATTTTAATCTACCACCCAGTTCCATAACTAGTTGGGAAGACTTTGAGAAGGTTTTTATTGGAAAATTTGGGGAACAAAAAACTATTGCTACCTTATACAAAGAATTAGGAGCCATAAAATGGAAAAAAGGGGAAAATTTAAATACTTAAATCAACACCTCATAACAATCCTCACTAAATTTACTATCGAGAGAACCCCTTTACAATCATTAGCCATCAAGTACTACACCTCAGCTCTAAGTCCTTCTATAGGCATGTTAGTTAAGTGGGTTGGTAGAGAAATTTTGGATCAAAATTTCGAAGAAGATGAAACTATGGAGAAGGATTTATCCTCTTATGATAGTCACCAACACGTTGAAGAGATCAATTCAGCTGGGAAGAAAACATTGTTACTAATGAAACCCCTTGAGAAGGGACCAAAGGATATTGACAATGTGGTCAAGTTAGTTAAAAATTTGTCCAATGAAGTTATCGATCTCAAGGAGAATGTTGGTGAAGGACCTTCAATACCTAGAACCTTCCAACCATTCTTTAAGAGGAATGATAACATTCCCAAACATCTCGAAGCACCACAACGCATGTTAAACCTAGATACCTTTGGCAGTGACAAGTTTTTCTCATATCACCAATAGAATCACTCTGAAAAAAGTTGTCCCCAGTGGGTCAACTCAATGACCTCTGTTATCAACCATATTTTAGATCGACATATCTTAAGTGATGAACAACCCATTGAAATGGGAAGTGAGTATACTACCGAGAAAACCCCTCATGAGTCTTCCATGTCCTTGTGGGATTGGTGTATTGACTCATATGATGAAAAAATTGAAGAATCTTTTATTGGAGATACACATTGATCAAATTTTCTCCCAGAGATTATAATCTACACAATAAAGGTGTTATTACAAACACTTATTCTTCTTCGAAAACCAATACCCCTCTTAGGAAAATCACCCCCCACTATTGTAGCTTCAAAACCAAACACCCCAACTTCAAACACTCCAAGTAATAAATCTACGCAACTATTGCAGCCAATAACAATAAATCTAGCATGTTGAAACCAACTACAAATAATATCCAACCCATCAATCCAACAACCAACAACAAAGCTAAAAATCCACAACCAAGCACAACAACAAATAAACCAAAAATGTGCTCTTTAGAGTATAGTGTTATTGAAGATATGAAGAAAAGTAAAGCCAACATTTCCATGTATGGCATCTGCACATTACAACAATGTGATCTCCATATTGATACTTTCAATGCCAAAAACTCTTAGAAGAAAGATATTGCTACAACTAAAACTAGTCCTAAAACTACAGAAGAAAAATAAATACATACAGTAGGAATAAAATATGCTATCAATGCAGCAAGTATAGGTGCTTATTTGAAGTCCCACATTCTCCCTTTTTTTCTTACATATGAAATTTTTAATTTCAATGTGCACAATTATTTGATAGATTTTGGTGCTTCTTCCAACATCATGCCCTATTCAATATGTCAAAGAATAAACATTGTCCCACAATTGAACACTACAAGAATCATTCAATTAGATAGGTCATATGTAAAGGTAAGAGAAGAAATCAAAGATGTACATATTGTATTAGCTTCTGACCCAAGGGTTCATTAGGTAATCAACATTGTTGTTGTGGATATCCCAAATAGCTATGTCTTATTGTTAAGCATGGATTGGTCGGCCAAAATTTAAGGTTATTTCTCTATGGACTGGTCCCACTTATGGTATCATACAAAGGTAAACCCAATCAACTCTGTGTAAACAATGAAGCTCATATGAAACACACATTAACTGAATTATAAGGTAAAAATGAACCTATCATTTTTGCACATTTTGTTTTGGGTAACTACTTCTTAGAGATCGACCATGGTTGTTATGAATCACAACCATCTGAATTTCAAATAGACACCCAGTCTAGACTCCTTCCATGCAATCAGACTGATAATAATTCTTGTATAGTATTAAAAGAAATTGGTTATTTTATGATTAATCCACCTGTATATATTAACATTTGGAATATGTTTTTTGATGGATCTAAATCCCAATATGGATTTGGGGCAGGATATGTTCTCATAGATCCACATCAATGTAAAATTCTCATATCCCGCCAATTGGAATTTGAATGCACCAATAACACTGTGGAATATGAAGCCTTGGTCCAAGGTTTAAAGAAATACATTGACCTTAAGGTAAAATTCTTATGAGTGTTTGGTGATTTAGAAATAATCATTAGGTAAGGAACACCATTCACTTCATGTGCCCACATTTGAGAGGTTACTACCAAGAGGTATGGAAGTTACTTTATTCTTCGAATCTTTTAATATTGAATCTATACCTCACTGCCAAAATGTTGCCACATAAATTTTGGCAAACACATCCTCTAAATACACACCTCTTAACTATGTCTTTTCTGTTGAATCATGTTCATGATTTCCATACCAGATAATGTCATGAACTGGAGGGTATTCAATAATGAAACCCAAATCATCAATTTCCTTACCATCTTGGATATCTTCCAAGAATCTATAATAGATGATGAAGATCATGTGCAAGATATTCAAAGATACTGAGATGAAGCAATCTAGGTAAAACACAATTGCATCCAAAATAATGTGATATCACTTGAGAATCTATTCGACTTACAAACTAAACTCAGAAGACCCATGAACCCAAAGACCAACAGTTCAACCATGATGCATTTTCTGGTCAACCTAGGAACCCATGAACAACCCAAGTACATCAACAAGGGAACATGTTGTTCATAGGTATTTTATTTCAAAAGGTATTTTATTGGGGCATGTAATTTTTAAAGACATGATTTCAATAAATCCAAAAAGAACTAAAGCTATCATGCAAATCCCGCCACCACACAGAAAAAGGTCCATGTAGTATTTTTTCGGCAAAATCAATTTCGTGAGAAGATTTGTTCTAGAATTTGTTGATATCATAAAACCTCTCCAATGGACTATAAAAAAAATATGTTTAGTTCAAATGGAAGTTTGTTGAAAAGGAGGCCTTTGAGAACATTAAGGCCACTATAGCAGTTGCACCATCTCTATAGAATCTAGATTTCACCAAGGATTTTTTGTTGTACACTTTTTCATCTGACCATTCCCTTGCACCAGTGCTCACACAAAAGGATGAACAAGGGAATGAATTCCCCATCACATTCACGAGAACTTGTTTGCAAGGTGATGTACTAAATTACCCCTTGGTGGAAAAACAATAGTTTTTTGTCCACAAAGAAATTAAATAGTTCAGGCCTTGTATTTTAAAAAACCACACCAAAGTGATCGTTCCTCACTCAGAGTTCATATCTCTCTTTGTTCGGAGAGAAATGAGCGAGAGATGAGTCAATTGGATGAAAAACTTACAATAATATGACTTTGAATGTAAACCAACAATCATTGTCAAAGGTCAATGCCTTTGCAAATTGGTGACCAGAATCACAGATGCTGAAAATTAAGAAGAGGATGGTTGGCAAGAGGAGCCAACTCTCTACACACAACAGGTTCCCTATGTTCCTGTTGTTGAGAAATTGTAATATAATGATCTCAAGTATTATCTTTATCATGGTACGACTCCATAACACCTCAATTCCAGGTAGAAACGAGCGTTGAGACTCAAATACTTACAATATCATCTGGTCTATGGCATCTTGTTAAGAAAAAAATACGAGGGAGTACTACTCCGATGCCTTGAAAAATAATATGTTTATAGAGTTCTTAAATATATGCATGATGGAGAAACTAGATTTCATTTATCAGGAGTTACAATAGCTCATAATATATTGAGAGTATGATACTATTGGTCGACACTATTCAAGGATGATATTACATATTCACGAAGTTGTGAAACCTGCCAAAAATATGTTTGAAGAGAGTATAAGGTTGTTTTTCTGCTTCATCCTGTTGTTGTTGAAGAACCATTCAAACAATGGGGGTTGGATATCATTGGTGAGATAAATACTCATTCATCCAAGCAACACAAGTATATTATAACTGCTACCGATTATTTTACGTGTTGGATTGAAGCAATACCACTTACTAAGGTGAATGATGAAGTAGTAATTATTTTCCTTGAACAACACATTTAGGTTTGGGATGCCTAAATCTCCTTTTTTTTTATAATGCAACATATTTCTCATCACTAAAATTGTCTTAGTTCACTTTAGAAAAGGGAATTTCTTTAAAATATGTAGCCAACTATTACCCCTAGGAAAATGGTTTGGCCGAGTCCACAAATAAAAACCTAATACAAATTCTTAAGTGAACCATAGTCAATCAACAAAGAAAATGGCATAACTCTCTACCCAATTCCCTCTGGGATAATT
This sequence comes from Picea sitchensis, assembly GCA_010110895.2. Classification (NCBI taxonomy): domain Eukaryota; kingdom Viridiplantae; phylum Streptophyta; class Pinopsida; order Pinales; family Pinaceae; genus Picea; species Picea sitchensis. Next base: position 247,284 of record SNQJ01S0012302.1, read on the forward strand.
GTTTCACCCCGAAGGCCTCTATAGGGACTTCTCTGTATTTCTTTTTCTATGGGAAAGAATTTATTTTACCCTCAAAAATTTACCTTCCTTCCCTTCAACTTACCCAATAATCTCATGGGAGAGGATGTATCGTCATCCAAAGGCACATAGAAACTTTATTGAATCTAGAGGATAATTGTGCCAAGGAAAAAACAAAGTTTGAAGCTCACCAACAGACCATTAAGTGCTAGTTTGACAAGAATTTTGTTGGTGAGAAATATTTTCAAGTCGACAATTTGGTTCTCAAATGGGATAAGCCACACAAAGATAAGGGAAAGAACTCAAAGGTTCAACAATTGTGTCTAGGTCCATTTGTAATCAAAGGAAATATTGGCCAAGGAACATATCATTTCCAAAATAATGAGGGAGAATCTGACCTCCTCCCTATTAATGGCCAAATCCCGAAACACTACATTAGCTAGCCCTTGTGGAAACTCCCTCCTTGTATATAAATAAAACAATTGTCTTTGTTTTGATGTTCTGCTCAGTTTTTCTTTATGCTTTGTTTACTTTACATTTAATTCAATATTTCACATTTTGTTTGATGTTGAGTCTTTTATGTTTTCTCTCTTGAAGATATACCACTCTGAATTTATCAAATGCTTCATAGCTTGGGCCTAGATACAAATTAAAGTGTAACAAAAAAAACATTTTGTAACCTAGCTTCTAGACATAACCCTATTCCTAACTATATATCATTGTTGTGCATCACTTCAAGTCATATCTAGTAACGGAACATAGTTCTCTAGCACACAAACATTGTACATTTAAAATGTGACAAAGAAAGACCATGTCTTAGAACATATGTTTTGTGTTTTATGGTCTAAAAATAAATGGTTTGGGAAAGACACTTGTATTACTCTAGATAATGTCACTCGGGGAGTTCGCTAATCTATAATCAATTTGGAAAATATCATTAATTATAGGTGTCATCCCTCGTGCCTTTAAAGGAAGACTAGGATTCCCCCATCCACCTCTCTTTGAACACAAGAGAATTTATTTTTAAAAAGGTAAATTCTTGTGGAAAGGAATTCCATATCACATGGGACATGCGAGTATCTCCATCGAGTCTATGGATGCTCAATGGAAGTGGAGAAAGGCTTGTAACTCCATCGGGGCTATGGACACTTGCTGGCAATGGAGAAACACTAGAGAAATGAATAACAACTTGTATTTTCAACATTCTTGATGTCTCAATTTCATGTATTACTCCTTGTTCCTCTCAGGAACTATTTCCATGTGAAAATGTATGTGTTAATGGGAAATATGTTCTAGGGATGGCCTTAATCTCTTCTTTTTATCACGCGAATTTTGTCTCGTCAAAATTTGCATTTTGAAAAACTATGGGACCTATTATTTCTCTCTTTGGTCATGCATTACAACACTTCCTTCCTCAAAAGTTCATGGTTGGATACCATCTCTGTATATATTCATATATTTTCCTAGTGTGTCACTATTTTTTATGCGAGGCAACAACAACCCTCCTTTTTCTTGTGTTTTCTTCTTGAAAGGCCCTCACCCAAGAAAATGGAGAACATTTTATTTTCTATCTTCTTTAAAAACCTATTGACTTGAGTTTTTGAGAATGATCTCTCCCCCCTCTATAAGCAAGCCACTTTAAGTTCCAAATTTTGGCCAAATTTGCATCTGTTGACTCTGGGCATTTAAGAAATTTTTAAGTTGAATTCTTAGTTTTCAGACAATTTAGTGTAAACTCCTCTGGTGTATACTGGAAGAGATACCACAAACTCCTCGAGTGTACATCAAAGGATTTCCCTCCAACAACTCTAGTAACCATCAGGGATCTTCTTGCAATTTTCTTCAAAGCACCATCGTGCAACTTCAAATAAAATCCTCCAATTTGACAGGAATAGTTCGTATAAAATCCTCCAGTCAAACCGGAGGAGTTCACACTTTACCTTCTGATAAAAATTGTTAGAATTTGTATTAAGTCCTCTAGTACACATCGGAGACTTTGATACAAATTCCTTTGGTGTGTACTAAAGGAATTTCATCCAACATCATCGGTGAAATCCATTTAAAACATTCGACTGCATTTATTTTCCCATTGGCTATAAAATGGTGTTGTCCCCCAAATCTTAACATTGTCTACCAAGTGCTCGAAGAGGAAGGATATCACTAATAAACAAGAAATAAATCTCGAATATCCCTCACCCTCCATGCATAGCCATCATCCATGTGGAAGATGTCTAGTTAAGCCCTAATCCACATAACAATGTCACAGTTTCAAAAGGGTAGGGTTTTGTTTGATATATTGAATTGATCACCCGACTCTGCAATCTCATACCCACCTGTGTACCTAGACCCTTTTCTTCCATGTGTTCTCCTTTTCCATGACCATATCCACCCCAAAATATCCATAGATGACGATCACCTGCAAGTTTCTCCAACACCTAGAATTAAGCATATCACTCTCTTTTGGTTCTCCCTCAATTTCCTTGGCCACAGAATACGTGTAATTGTGCCTCTAACCATTCATGATGATAAGCCACTAGACTGGAAGTTTTTTTTCCTTCTAAATAAGGGAAACCCTAAAACAAACACTTAATTTGTTCGACAATATCCAAACTTGGACTTCATTTGGCATGGAAGTAATCTATCGAAGGATGAAGATTCAGTCTCTTAAGGACTTAGAATTCAACCCAATATTTTGAACTAACACCCCGATCCAAGACTTAACTAATTTATGAAAAATCACTTTGTAAACCGAGGGGAGTTGTTATGAAGTGTTTTGTCCCAACTGACAATGTTCGCATTAAGGCCTCTAGTTCATTTGGGAATTTTGACACTAAGTCCTCCAATCTTCACCGGAGTAGTTGAGATAAACTTTTCTAGTTTCCACATTACCCATCGACAAACTTGGTAAGAATTGCTTTGATGCACTTGGAAGCTGACACATAAATTCCTTTGGTACAAAAAAGGAACCATAAACACACTTAGTATAAAATCCTTTGATTCTCACTGGACGAGTTGACATCAATACCCATGGTTTCTTATACTTACATATCGGTGCACTTCATTCAAGTTTCATCAATCCACTTGGAGACATTTATACGAAATTTCCCAGTGTTTTTGCATGACTTATTTTGGTATACATGGAAATTTTTCACTAATCCCTATGGTATGCAATATGGTCCATTGGTGCACTTAAATTTAACTCCTTTGATTTCCATTGGAGTTGTTCATAGAAACTTCTCTAGTTTTAAACTTTGTGTCCTATTGAACCTCGATTTTTCTCATGCCTTTTCATTAATACTTAAAATATGCATGCAATCATACCTTATTCGTATGATGATGACCTCACACCCAGTATTAACACAAGATATTCCTCAAGTATTTCACTTGAGATGCTTAGAAAAATTATTTTTGAATATGTATGTATCAATTTTGGCTTTGTATTTGCACTAAAATTATATTTTCTTTGAATATTTAGATATGTCCTCGAGGAAAAAGACAGATATAAAGGTACCTGCCACTGATGCCTCCAGGAGAGGCCGCTAGATTGAAGATGATCCAGAAATTGTTGGGGAAATTTATAATGACACCTTTGAATTTCTAAAAAAGGGAGAATATACCCACAAATGGGGAGACATATATCAAATGTTCAAAAAACATAATTTCACCGTTGATGCAGAAGACCAAGACAAACTCAAAATTTTCAAGAACATCAAAAAATGTGAAATTCATAGAGTATCATCCTGCGTTGTTGTATTCCCTTGTGTTGATTCCATCTCCTCGATACTGAAGCATGTATGTTTTGGGAACAATTATATTTTCAACTCTAGGAGACAACCCATAGCATCATTTGGACTCGAAGACCTAACCAAGTGTTATCATCTAGAGAAGGGAACTAATAAGATAGACTGTGAGCTTCTTGTTGAATTCAAGAATACAAGCAAAGAGTTATGCCCCATATGGTACAATCCCAATAAGCAATTAAAGTTCAGAACCACTGGAGAATACCCCACAGACGCACTAAGAAAGACTTATCAGTACATGATGGCCATGTTATGCAGGTTTTATAGAGAACCAGATGCCTCCAAATTCCCCCCATCATATGTTCCATTGACTCACTACTATGTAGATAAAGGATCATCGTTCAACTGGGATGACATCTTGTAAGCAAACCTAGTAGAATCCATCAAAACGGTAGTAGAATCCTCGCCTGGGAAATTCCTGAGTTTCCGCATGTCCTCTTACCTCATAGACATCATGTGTGTAGCCCACCAATACCCAAATATGGGTTGGGAATGGAAGCCAACAAATGCAACCATTCATATATATTTCAAAGTTCTCTTGGAGAAGAAGTACAAAATATAGTACCAAAAAATCTACAATAATTTCCTACCCTTGTTGTACGAGTTCAATTTTTGCATGTTAGCCCCATGTATGACTGAAAAATAAATATCCATCATCAAGAGGATTGGGGACTGGTACTTGATGGAACACGACACTTATATCAAGGTGTATGAAGCTATGAAATCCTCCCATATACTTCCTCAATTTTTATCAGAAAAACTAATGCTTTAGGAAGTGGCTTATCAAATAGTGATCGATGGAGTTGGAAGGATGATTTATCAATATAAGAAGGCTATATGTCCACCACTCCCATTATACATTGGTTCCTATTTCTTTGAAAAATACAAAGCATGCCCAAGAATAGGTCGACACGTTATTGTCATACCACTTTGGGGAAGAGAGGTGCAAGAGGCACGATCCGAAGAAGGTTTTCAAAGAGCATTTCAGCAAGATTGACATAATGTGGGAATACACATAAGAGGTTTGGGAAGACAAAGAAATGCACTGTAGCACCAGGACCTATGATGAAGTCACTTTAAAAAGGAGTGGAAGCCCATAGGGAGGATTGTTGATGAAGAAAGAGAAAGAGAAGAGGTCGGAAAGAAAGGAGAATTAGAGGTAGTATAAAAAGGATCTCCTGCGACTATATATGTACAATTGGGATCTATTGAGGAAGATGAAACATAGAAGATAAGAAGTAGAGAAGGAAGGAAAAAGTGAACAAAATGAAGAATGATGTCACTAAGAATAAGAGGAAAACCAATGAGGATAAAGCTAAGGACAAATTCGATGCAACAATAGTCACAAAAGAAGCAAAAGAAAAGGTATCTACCCAAAAGGAATTAAAAAAAAAAAGTAAATACTTGAGAAGGCGATAGTAGATGTAGTAGTAGTGACAGAGACACTAGAAAAGGAAGCTAAGGAGGTTTTCGATAAACTAGCTGAAGAAGAGTGACAAAAGAAGGATGTTGAAACAACAAACGGTGATGCTCAAGTGATGGACATTGATATCCCATAGATATCAACAGCAGGTGTCGATAGACATAAACCATTCAATAGGATGGGTTTGGGATGTTATACTCCATTCAGGCCAAGTGAAGTACCCAACCTAAATAAATTCACATACGATAATGTGTTTGGTAGAATTGTGCAAGAACAAGTGAAGAAGGTATCGGTGACTGGGGCAAATCCAATTTTAGTTCTCACGCAAACCCCCATAACAGGAAATGTCATTGAAGACATGGTTTCCATAGACTCTATTGGTTGAGATTTCATGAATTCCATTGAAGATAACATCTGAAATTTATGCCAACAAAACCTGGAGAAGGAGGCAAGGATCAGATAACTAGAGGAATGGATGTAGAAAGTAACGGTCAATGAGGGAATATTGTAAAATTTCAAGGCTAGCATAGAGAATGTCATAACAAAGCTAGAAGAGGCTATCATTTACATATATACCCATCTACACATGTTGCATGAAATAGTTGCCACCGTCATCGATCGAAAGAGTAGAGTAAAGGCCAAGAATAAAGAAATGAACACTATACAAGAGATCATAGATGATATAGATAGGTGGATTGCAGAAAATCATGACGCACTAGATGAACTCCCTCGCCCTTCAATAATGGAAAGGAAAATAGACATTTATTCATTAGAGCATTGTAAGAAATCTAGACAAAGGGAGGACAAAGATACAACTAGCCCGATGGAAACATGTTCATGCTTTCACAAAGAATCACAAGAATTGATAAAGAGGTGTTCACTTCCCCAGTTATAAGAGCTCGAAAAGAATCTCATAATGGAAGATTTGTTCGATAAGATACAGGAAAGCATAAGCCACATACACAAAGTCATCAAATCATCCACCACAGTAACGATGGACTTAATTGAGAAACACCTCATACAACCAACCAAATTCCATACTATGATTCAAGCATTCATGGCTATGTTATCAAAGGAAATATAGACCCTCAAAGACAACACAACCATGCATGCAACTTCCCTTGAGGAATTAACATACCGCCAGATCTCATCACTGTATGATCAACTAGAAATATGGACAGCATACATTTAGGACAAGAGTCCATGAAAGAGACAAAATAGCAATTAGAAATTTTTGTTAACCACATTCTATTTTGTCTTTTTACAACCACCCTTAGTTTTGTCTTTTCCCCCTACATATGTAATTATCCTAGGAAGGGAATTTGAAAGGCCACCTTTTGTAATAATTTATTTGGGGGGAATACAAGAAGTCACATTTAGAAGTTAGGAATAATTATATAAATATGGGAAGAGACCCACTTAGAAAGGGCTCTTCAAGCTCTGTATACACTCTAGAACTCATTTTGGAGAAAATGTTGAGTTAATGAATATTGAGAAGCCCTCAAGGCTATTGTTGGAAAGAGAGAAGAACTTGCATGTGTTGTTGTTTTGTTGTGAATTATTTCAAGAAGAATGTATGATGTTCACATGGATTGTAAGGATGTGTTTTCTTATAGACTGACATAATGAAATCTATGTCACTTCTGTAGTTTTGTGATTTCTTATTATAATTTATAATTCCTAAGCACATGAGTTGTTATGTATGAAAAAATATATTTATATGCATGTGTTTCTAACTTTTCACCTTTATTATAGCTATATGACTGGGGTTTATAGTAGAGTTTAGTTTCATTACAACTCATTTGGTTACTATAGATTTCTCCTAGCTAGGATAGAATAGGATAGATTAGAAGTAAATTAGATTTATTTTCATACATAGTCTTCATCTACATATTTACATTTCATAACCATCCATCTTCACCCTCATAACCAGTAATGGAATCCAGGCCAGAATCTAAATGGGTCTCCTAAACCAAATGGTGCATAGTCTAATTAGGACTTTGTATCGGGGAATACCCCTTATTTTTGTTGGGAAATTCAGGCCCATCAACAGGTTATTATCTGCAATCCCATGTTATTTCCTTTCCATTCCTCAATGGAGTATCTTGGGGAACTTTGGCTCTAATATTTTAGGGATTTCAGAAACAATGTAGCTCGTTAATATTTATAATACTATCTAGGATAAAGATCTGAAATTTTTGGTTTTCTTAATGTGAAATGCCAGGCTACATCATTTTCAAAAAACAAAGATAAGTGTCCTCTAAGAATAAGTCAACATGAATTACAAGTGTTGATCTATTGTCTTGATCAAAAATGAAAACATTTTTTTGTTTTTACATTATACAATTCTTATCAAAGATATTTATGTTTGTATGGGGATTTTTATAGTCAAAATAATTGTTTGAACAACTTGAAAGACCCTATATTTTCCATCAGATTTTGATTGTTTCTATCATACTATGGTCTCTACAATTATATACAATGTTTAACGAAACATTTTGATTAAGTGTATTCTTATATCTTACTTGCAATGTGAGAATTACAAAAGAGAAATATATTCTCTATATTTCTTTAATAGTTTGTTCTTCATATCCTATATTTTTGTGTCCTATTGTACTTTTATATAATCCAAACATGAACTTGGTCCTTGGAAATTTGGTGCTACATGTAAGTTCCATTGTCTAAGAGACAAAGAAAGAAGTGTAGGATAGGCAGATATAGATGTCTTAGACAACCACTTCACTTGGTTTATAGTGGATCATTTTTGTGTGCATCAATTAGTGAGTATTATTTACATTGTAATGATAAAACTCCTCTTTTTAATATCGCAGTTGTTTGTTTCCCTATAACATAAGTTATATACTCCACGTAGTTTTGATTAGCAATGCAATCTGATTTCTCTAATCAATGGCATGGGAAATATGGCCCTAAATAATCCATTAATATTGTTTCTAGACAATACTCTCTTGGTTAGGACTGAATTTATTGCATCCACAACTTCCTTCAACCCTGATCATTTGTGGAATGAGCTATGTTTAAGTTTGATCACATAATATTATCGCATCTCTAAAAGGATAATTTTCTAATGTAATATTTCCCATGAGATTATTTATGACATGCAGAATGAAAATTACTGTGCATACGATTGGAATGGAATGGTTCCACTTGTAAATTACACCATCCACAACCAATTGGTACATTAGTTCCAATGCATGGTCATCATTTTTTGCACCTGTACATTCTCCAACAACTCTTGGCTCTCAACCCTACACAACAAGTTTTCCATCATGGTCAATCCCTATGGTGTCTTTTTTTAAATTCCTTGTTGGTAAGGCCCTTCTAGTCATGCACAATTGATCCCTCCCAATGAGTAGTGTTGGTTTCCCACTGGATTTCTTCTCCTATAAGCTATTCCTCTTTCATTGTTCATGCTAGTTGGCTAATTGTTTTGTTAATTGCATGAGCTTTATTTTTCTTCGAAATTTTATGAAGTTGTTTTTGTTTGGAATAGAAATTAGGAAAACCAATATTCTTCTTTATCAATACCTCTTGTGATAAGAAACTAAGTTGAATGAAATAAATATACTTACATGCTTTTGTACTTCTATGATTGGACTAAACCAATTTTATGTCCCAGACTAAGATTTGTTTGTAGCTTTCTTTGGCATGCCTTCTTTTTCTTATGGTTTTTGTTGAAATCATAATTTGTTAGGGTTATGGTGTTTTGTATTACTCACTTGAGAAGGAATATGAAAAGTCACAAGTGAATAGGAACTGTCATCATGATTCCAAGAGGCCTTTTAGAATATGAATCCAAAGGTCATAGATCATGTATTTATATTTGTTTCATATTAATAAAATGAATATCATGTTGATCTCCATTCGACTGCATTCTAATAGTGGCATCAAAGAGCCTATAGTTCTTAGGGCTTAAATTAAGATATGGTAGTTTTACATAGTGTCATGGTTTAACTCCATGATTCTTTGTCTCATCCAAAAATGCCTCTCATTTATTCCCTTGTGTATTTTCATTCCCACATGTAAAAATGTCTCTCTGCTTGATTATTTGTACCCATTTGTGTTAGTCTTCCATCCTCTATAATTTTCAAGTTTTGGGTTTCCTCTTTCTGTGCATTGCCTATCCATCCCCCATTTACCTCTCTTGGCTCCTCCTTCATTTTCTTGCATCGATCTCTGCTACTATAATCATACACACCCTGGTCTGTGTAAAATGACTCGGAAACTTCACCGACATATGGCTCATTCTCCCAAGGTTTAGTTAATATGATAACCCACTACCAAGTGTGGTCACTATGCTATAACTCACAATCAAGAAGGGTTACTCAAATACTCCATCATACATAATGTTTCTTCATGTTAAACACAATAAAGAAAAACAACAACTAGTGGTGTGGATGGTGCTTACTGGGTGGTTATCATTGATTGAGGGTTTATAAAGCCCATTGTTGGTTTTCCAAGTGGTGGTGGATTGATTGAAGCACGAAAGCAGGAGATCGGTTTCAGGTGAAAGAAACAGAATCAAAATGTTGATAATGCCTCCATAATTTTGTGTCCAAGATTTTTTCCCACATTTTGATATTCAGTAACAGTAGCATTGCATTGGCATGGAATTGCATTTATAAAATGTAATGTAAGGTAGGTTAATTTTTGTCTATATATATTTTATCTAACATGTAGTCTAGGAAACCAAAATATTTGGCATAATATTTGTAGTTGTGGCAAGTTCTCTCATGTACTGGTTGATCAAAATGAATCCCAACCTATTCTCTATATCTATTGGTGGGATGAATATTCAATTGAATTGAGAGGGGAAGAACCAAATTGAGAGCATGTCATTATCAAATGAAATCTATAACTATTCCCTCTATAAGACTGACTATTATAAATGAATTGTATTTCCATCAATTTTGACCTATGATCCCACTATAGAAATGTAGGCATCAATATGGGACATATTTTTGTCTGGTTCATCGGGATGAAATGAAGAGGAGGCCTCAATAAATGACCACGGTAGGATTTAACTATGCTTTCTATTTTCTCTCTAGGAATAGGTGAAGTGTACAATAATTCTTTCTACTTGCTTTGATGTCGATACTTTCCATCCAAAGCATTATGAATTAGCATACTCCAACCAAATAGAAGAGAGGTTCTCGCTTGATGTAGAAAGAGTTAAATAATCATTTTTCCACTATTGTCAATGTAATATTCTTCTAAATTTATATCCAATAGAGGTCAATAAGTTGGTCAAATTAGTTAGTTGCAATAGTAGCGTCCTTCTAAAAAGTAGTCTTGCAGAGGAGGAAAGCAGTCACTTTTCTCAGGAAAAAGATGATTTTGAGAGCCTGATCACATGCTAGTAAAGTCATCATTAGAGTGACGAAAATAATGTGTAACGGTAAAAAACCAAAGGAGGACACAATTTTGTGGAATTCGTGTCACAAGAATTCAGGCCTAGGTCAAATTGTTTCAGTGTGTCCTCTTTGCACACTATTCATAGTAAGAGTTCAAAAGGTAGGAATTTGAATACATACCAAGTAGAGAGAAAATATCTCACACTCTTTTGCATAGTTGTAGCACATCTAACCTGAGCACACTGCATAATTAAGGTTGTCTCTGCCATTGCATTAAAATTCTAGTCTTCTCTACACTATAGTTTCACTTTTTCCAGGTGCGCAATAGTCCATACATAAATAATTAAGGTAGTCTTCGTTGTATTCATTAGAATATGATTGTTGAGTTGTTGCAAATCCTTTATCGGCCTTTATATATCTTGGGATTTACAGTAACCAAACGCCAATAAAAGGTTGATTTTCAAGATCATAGAGGTCGAAAGACTCAAAGCATTGATGAGAATATTGAAGATCAATTCAACTCCAAAATCAAGAATAATTGTAACTTGCAAATAGTTTTTTTGTAAGTTTACTTGTATTTTTTAAAGTTGAATTATGTTGTAAATGGGTGCATTTTAGATGAGTTTGAATTGTTGAGTCTGATTGGTAAAGGGTGGAATTGTAATAAACCCTTCGAGGTCTACATCATTCTTTAAATGGATTGAATTGATGAATTATTAGAGTTACTAAATACTCTAATACTCTCTAAAAATACAGTCACAATTGACAAAAAAACTCTCATTAATGTTCTAAACTGTTTAAATATTCGCAAGACAAAATTGAATCAGAACTCTAACAAGATGAAATACAACAAAAGAATCAACATTTTGAACTAGTCCTTGTTCAGAACCATTCTCTTTTTGAATTTGAGAATGATTCATATTAGTAGCTAGCACATGATCAAATTAGTGATGCCACTTAATAAGTAGATTAAAATGAATATGAAGTTTTTCATAAATAAGTTATGCTTTCACTTTTCAATCCCGTCATCAGACATTGGGAAGAAATCATCAACAAGAAGTGAAAAACAGGTCTTGGATACCAAATGAAAGTGATCTCTCACAATACAGATTATTCCAAACTAATCCAATTCCAAAGTGTTGGATTCCCTTAAGAAAATTCATATTCATCTTCTCTAGTTCAAGATAAGATTCCTAAATGCTAACAGTGTCATCAATTTGGCCACATGGAGGATCATTGTTTTGATATTTATCCATGTGATCATTGTGGAAAGCATAATAATCTGTCAGACAAATGTTCCAAATGTAAGAAACCTGCAAGAGTAAATAATCACTATGGGTAGATCACTTCTTGGAAATGGTCATCAACAACCAAGAAGATATAACAACCATATCAAAGAATTCATTCTCAAGTATTGACACATATTGCAATGGAATGCTATGTGAAGTAATTTGTTACATATGTTACATTTCCATACTCTAGATATATTAAGTAGCAATTTGTACATGTTATATTATATGATGAGTACTAAGAAGTGTCATGGCATGTATTAGTTACAATGCATTTTTTATCGAACATATTCAAATACTTGAATATATAGTCTCCATTGTCCAAATTGTAACAACTAAAACAACTATCATATTTATATCTATATTCTTTGATCTTGTAGTAATCATATTGAATTACTACCTTGTATATACTACCAATTACTGATGAAGCAGAAGGTTGCAAGGAGGAAGCACCTCCGGTGCCACTACCACTATCCACAGATGCCATGTTGAAAGTGATAGGTATGGGTGATAAAGGTGAATTGTTGAAATCATATAAATCTCACCTAAGAGTACCTTCTTGTGTCGATAATACTACTTTCCTCCTTCCTATTTCAAAAATAGGGGTAGATTAAGGGGACAACCCTCTTCTCCTTCAAGATATGCGAGGATTAGAGGACATGAAATGAAAGACCAAAGAAGTAAGAAAAGGGAGGTTACTGTTGATTTTTGGGATGCCTTTTCCTGGATTCCCAACGTTCATGGATACTTATATCCCTTTCAATTACTTCCCAAGAGCGTTCAAGTTCAGCATGAGTACTAGTTGTTTTTAAAATAGTATTGAATAAGGTCAAAGCAATGTTAGTTTGGTCATCAAGACCGTTTCCAATATTGGGTTGTCTTGTAGCAGGTACTGTCATGGGAAAATCAATCAAGGAGTATTTAGACTAAACATAAAAATGTAAGATAATCGTGAATACAATCAACTAGGGAGATATGGAAGATCTCCCCAGTATGGTTGCCAAATAAATGTTGAGGAAAAGGTATGGAAAACCTTACTCAAGCATTTTCAGATCTTATCGGTCTAAGGAAAGATAGTTGGGAATGTCAACCTAGGTAGGTTTATATCCTTAAAAAAAAAAACAATCACTTAATCCACAAGTATTATGTACAAGGGACCAAGGTTGGTTTTTTATATATTGTATGTAATTGTGAAAAAGAGATAAAATTAATTAAATGAGTGTGTACATGGAGATAAAAGAAAAAGAGTGAACCAAATCATTAAAATACATATGTGAGACTGAAATAGTAATCTTATTTTTTATTGATTTCATTCTGAGATACAAGACTTAATTCTCTTTACAAACCCCTGCGAGGGTAGGGACCAAATTCAGATTTAGAAGCCTTCGATGGGAACCATACAAAAAGACTCTGACAACAAAATAAAATTGAAGCTAAAGATTTGGTTCAGCTTGCCACAAAATGATGTCACTTGACTCTAGAAGATATTCTTTATCAGTCATGAAATTTAATTCATAAACAAACAAGAACACACAGACTACCAAAGATAAATCACACACCTTTAAAACAAGTTGTTGAAATATGTGATATAGTTTTTGAATCATGTTGCCTTCAATAAGACCTTGTTGTCATCAAGAGGGTTAAGCTTTCTAGAAAACTCAAAATCAATGAAAATGAAAGTATCTTACTAGTATAGAGAAAACCTTATGGTTATATTTCCCCTTCTATTCTCTCCCCTTTGTCTCTTCATTTGATTGATATTTTATTCCTTCTCAATAAGTTATGGTAATTCAACTACCTTTCTTTAGTTAAGCCAAATTAGCTCAACTAATTAGTTGAGAATAATAATAATAGTATATATAAATAAGGGTCTAATTAAATAATAACTAAATAGGTGGGACCCCTTATGACTCCCATTTCCATTTCTTTTAATAATCATTAAACATGAAAAGTAAAACTCTAATCATTTGATTCAAATATCCTCCTTGTAACTCCCATTCTCACATTTAAGATCAAATATTTAAATATCAGCAACATATAACATGGCCATATCCAAAAGTAGCACTATATCCATGTTGTCCAAAGCTGCTTAAATATATGAATGTTGTCCAAAACATTATCAAAGTAAAAATATTGTCCTCATAAAAAATAACATAAATCATCATTAAAAACTATATTTACTGTGAGAGGAATTTGGCCTCCTTTCACTGCTATCCTCTTTTGATATTTCGGTGGCAACCTTGGGCTGATTGGAGCCTTTAGGTTGGATTTCACTGATAACACGAGAACAATCGTCCTTGAGATGAAGACGAGAGGACACATATTCAGAGGATTCTCTGGATGACTTGGATGGAGTAGCCACTCCTTTTACTTTATCTTGCTCAGGCTTGGGAACATCTGTTTTTATCCTCTTATTGGCATGAGAAGACTACATGGGTGAGACAACATGCTCAATTTGGGAAATTGGATTTTTTGGTAGTGGAGGAGGGGGTAATGGAAGAGACACAGTAGGAAAACCATGGTGATGAGAAGTAGGCTTCTAGACAATCTCTTTCCAACCATCATTGGCAGACGGTTCTGGCTTCATAGACATATGAGGAGGAACACAGATACCAGGAAATTTTTGATGTGGATAGAAGGGAGGTCTCTCAGGTAGGGGATGTAGGATCCCATGGCCAACTACGTTGAAGAACCCAGCTTGAAAGAGATGATTTAATTCTTGTGGATCAACATCAACATGTACTGAAAATTGTTGCTTTCTATGGCCTCTTTGCCAATTTCCTCTACCTCTATTTCCACCTATTCCATTACTCCCTTTGTTAAAGAAACTCATACTAAGGCAATAATCCAAACATGTTATGAAAAAATCTTAACAATCCATGCATCAACATCTACCTAAATAAAATAAAAATTTTGTCTCTGTTATTCACCACAGAAGCACATGAAATCCATCCATCAATATCTTAACACTCAACAATCAATTTTCCATTTGAACAAGGAGTGGTAGGGTTATTGGGAAGATGAGGGGTTTATAATGTGCAAAAAATGGTAGCATAGATAGGGAAACGACCAACGAATATTGTTCAAGAAAATGAAGAAGTAATAGATATTATATCCATATTCACTTTCAAACACCAGTCATTAGCTCGCTTTTATCTGTTTAATATTAATCTTTTTTTTCTTTCCCAAAATAATTTTAAATTTGTAATAATAGAACAGGGAGTGTTTAAAATGTATTTTGGAAAGTGAGGGGCATATAGTGTGTGAAAAATGGTATAATGAAAGGGAAAATAACGATTATTTTTCTATTATATGCAATAATATCCAAAAAAATGCCATCATCACCACCATTTGCCAATCTTTTCTCTGTTCAATATTTAAAATCCAAAACATAATTGTTGAAAACCCTAGAGAAGCTCCAAGACTGTCAACTGTACAATTTTCATTTCCTTTATTCACTGAGTTTTTTTTTTATAATAGAATGCTAACAAAGGAATTCCAATAATTAAAACCAGACTATATCAAGAACACAATGGGAGACTTATAACACAACATAAACCAACACCTTTTAACATACAACGTTGATATCACAAACTTCAAAATTTGTTGTGAAAACAGACTGGGTTTGAAACCCATGTGGAATTGGTGCTATTGTTTTATCATCATATAACTTTAAAATAGAAAATCCCCATGGATATATAAAAATGAGATGCAATACTTCATGTATATAACTGTCTTCTCCACCATCGGGTTAATCACCATAACCCACATAAAGATTAGAGTTAGAAAATTTCCAAACATCAATAAAAGACTTGAGGTCTGGGCAAACTCAAAGGCAAACCCCTCAAAGGGTTTATAAAAAAAAAACATTTCAACTATCTCTTATCACAGACCTCTCCACTTGCCTCTCATGGCGGCTGCAATACAACCATACATCTACAACAGTTGACGGGTAGTTTGAAGGAGAACAAATCTTCCAAGACTGGGTAATTGTATTGAGAAAACGACCATTCTTTTGTTCACAAAAAAAGAAACCCTTGCAATTTTTAATGTCCAGAGATGAGTTGAAACCCTAAAAACTATTTTCCATAATCATTTGCTAACATGCATAGTAACAGAGAAGAACACATTCTGGATGCAATTCCCACAAAACAAAAAGGAAATTTCGACCATTCATCATCTTGAAACACTTTTAAATGCCAACAGGGAGAAACCCCACTCAAATGCAATTGCACATTCGACACCCACAACATTAATTTAAACTTCGGAAAGAACACACAACCCGTAAGCAAATCTAAGAGCCAACATTAATATTTTATTCTAAGCACAACTCTGTTTCATGAATGGAGAGGCAAGAGCGATCATAACTGTGTGCAAAATGCTAGGAAACAAAATAACACGACTATCCCCTCCAAGGCCAAGAAAAATGGGATCAGCACCAGCCAAAGAAACCAACACGAATGCAACCAAGTGAGGGTGACGACCTCTAGGTAAGGTTAGAGCGACGTGCAATAATTGCACGTCATTTCTTCCTTTTACTTCATCAACTACAACCAAGTATGAGCACGGCCAACGCGTAGTCTACTAGGTAGGCCACCAAATAACAACTCAATACAAAGTTGAATTTTCCACCTTCCATAAACCCCTAATTTTTATGTGCATGCTTAATACTTACCATAAAATATGCAATGTCCCACATTCTTTGCTATGGAAGGTTTGCCACCTTTTAAAATTTTTAACAATGGTGCATGATAATAACAAGAAATCATAAGTGCACTATGCCATAATTGTATATAGGCCATGCTTGGAATATGAATCAACACGTCAAAATATATGTGAAGCAGAATAAACCAAGATGCTCATTAAAACAACACCTTTTCCATTTCTTCTTTAAATTAAATCTTCAATAAACCTATCATTCGCCCTTTTCGCTTGGAAAGTGGTTTCGAATTTTTAAAACTGTAGATTCATTTTTGCAAAATAGACGTGAATGCATAAAATACGAGGCATCCTTCATCATTATTCACGTGACAGGGTACCACCTATTTAGTATATTATTAAATATATATAAGTAAAAGGCATTGCAACCAATTTGCATGCAAGGATTCAATGTTGCACTTTTGGGTGTCAACACCATTGCCACTTATTCTTACCACTTTCCACACTTCTTCCCCTTCATTCCCTCATCTTTTGCATTTTTGGATTCATTGACTCCAAGAAGGGTTTGTACCTCATTTCATGGGAAGAATGGGCTAAAGACCCAGAGGTGTTGCAACTAGCACTGTAAAAATTAAAAATCATAATTGATCCTTCTAGATTCTCTCCCTAAGGTCCTAAGAGCCATGAAACGCTTCTCTTTGAAAAAAATAAAGGAACTTTTAAAAGAAAATAAAAAAATAAGTGTCTCACTTGATGGGGGAATGCATGGCGGTGTTCTTTAACTTCCACTTCACATAGAACTCAATGTATTCTAACTTCAAATGGCATTGTGGTTTTCTTTTTTTGTCCAGTTCATTTAGCACTCGATGTTTGGATCATAAAAAAAAGGAAAGTAAAATAAAGGGCTTGGGAAAATGTCTCATTGCAAATGAAGGGATGCAACACACCCTCCACAAAGGCACCCATAAATGAGACAATATGAGCCCTTGATATGCCAAGAACCACATGCCCAAGAGTAATTCTTCCAATCCACCTCATAATCACTACATGGTCTAGAGAGGGCCTTCTTTGGA
>SNQJ01S0012302.1:264927-282220 GCA_010110895.2 Picea sitchensis
TGTGATAGGGATGTTTCCATGCCTCTCCCTCAATGTCTGGTTTCTGTGCACGACCCCTTTAATCCTTATGTGATTCATATTATAAAGAATCGTCAAGCCCGCATCCACTGAAAAAAAACAGTGTCAATAATCCATATACATAAATAATACTTTAATAAATCATATGTCGCATGTGCATAAAATGAAATATTCAAAAAATGCAATCCCCTCCCTGACTCAATCCAGAGTCCAAGGAAGTCCATTGATTCCATCAACATCCATAACCTGTCGTGTGTCCTGCACACTCAGGAAAAATAGTCAATAACACCTGCCAATACATATACATCAAATAATTATAAGTCACACTACATCATCATCATCATATATAACCCATAATCAAAACAAAATCATAATATACCATAACCAGATCAATTGCATTCATGTGTCCTCAAAGAATATGTCAATAAAAGTGCGCTCAGTAGAGTGGGATGTTGCATACACCCCCTCTTGTTTTAAACTTCATCTCGAAGTTTGTACAATATAAAAATTCAGGTAAACAAATGTATCAGACATAGATCTACATATCTAATCTATCAAAAAAGTATGGAAACTGTTGATGCATCTCATATGCGTCCTCCCAAGTAGTCGAATGTGGACTATAGTTGTCCCACTAAAACTTGACCAGATCGACTATTCAACTTCATAGTTGTCAAATGCGATGGTCCAGAATGAGGATTGGCTCTACCATGAGAGAACCCTCATCCGATAGATACAAAGAACTCATGTCAATAACATGTGACAGATCACTAATATAATGTCGCAAAACTGATACATGAAATACATCGTGTATATGCATCAAAGAATAAGATAAGGCTAGTTGATAATCCACGAGTCCTTTCTTTTACACAACCTCAAAAGGTCCCACAAACCTAGGAGAGATTTTATCACCCTTTCTAAACTTGAGCGAACTATTGTGCAGTTTTACCCTCAAGAAAACTTTTTTGCCAACTTCATAACTGCGGTCCATGTGATGAGCATCAAGATAACTCTTCTACTGATCCTGCACTTATTTAATCCTCTATCTTATCGATTGCATCTGTTCTTCCATTTCTTGGATTACTTCTGGTCCCACCAGGACCCTATCCTCAAGTAGATCCCAAATCAATGGCATCTAACACGATTGCTCGTAAATAAACTCAAACAATTCCATATTAATCATACTCTGGTAACTGTTGTTGTAAGAAAACTCTACCAATGGAAATAAGTCATCCCAATGTTTTTTTTGTTCCATTACATACATATGCAACATATCCTCCAAAATATGGTTCGCTCTCTCTGTTTGTCTGTCTATCTCTGGGTGATATGTTGCATTAAAGATCAATTGCATTCCCAAGGCCTCTTGGAAACTTTTCCAAAACCATCCTATAAACAACGATCCTCGATCGAATATGATCCTTGGTACACCATGTAACCTCACAATCTCCCTGACAAATAATCTATATATATCTGGCGCCTGATACGTCATACACACTGGAATAAAGTGTGCACTCTTCATCAGAGTTTAAACTACCACAAAAATTGAATTGTGTCTCCTTGTCGTCAATGGAAATCCCACAATAAAATCTATCGAAATGACTTACCATTTTGATTAAGGAATAGAGTGTGGATGTAAAAATCATGTTGGATGTCTATGTTCAACTTTCCTTGCTGACATTCTATACATATCGCCATGTAAATTTCTATGTTTGCTTTCATTAATTTCCAGAAGAATAAAGGATTAAGGAATGCCTTCATCTTTGTGATTCCCGAATGAGCCATGTACGTTGCTCTATGCGCTTCACTCAAGATCAAACTTCTTAATTCACCACTAGGTGGTACGAAAATTTTGTCATTAAATCTCAACAACCTATCTCTATCCAATGAATAACCTTCAAACTTCAGTACCATCATGGTATTTTGTCCAATATTATCCTTAAATTCTTTATACCAGTCATCGTCTATCTGTAAATTTAGAATATTTTCTCGAAGATTCATCTTAAAAGTTGTTACCGAAAATATCCATGGTCTCCGACTCAACGCATTTTCCACTCTCTTCACCATTCCTTTAATGTAAGTAATATCAAAGTCGTATTCACTGAGTAATTATGACCAGTGCCTCTGTCATGCGTTTAAGTCACTCTGTGTAAATATATGTTGCATTCCACAATGATCTGTCTTTAATTCGAATTTTTTTCCAATCAAATAATGTCTCCAAACGCTCAAGGCATATACAATTTCTAATAACTCCAAGCCATGCATAGCATAGTTCTCTTCATGATTTCTCAAATTCCTTGAAATTTAAGCGATCACTCAACCATATTGCATCAAAACTACGCCTAAACCTTCCTTGGATGCATTTGTTCATGCCAAGAATTCTTTTTCCATGTCGAGGAATTTCAGTATTGGTGTTGTCATCAACAACTCTTTAAGCTTTTGAAATTCTTTTGCACATTTATTTGCCCAACAATCTTCTTGTTTTTCTTCTGCAATTGCGTGATTGGATTTTGTATCTTCTACAAACCTTTGATGAATCATTGGTAATATCCTTCTAAACCCATAAAGATACGTACTTCTTGCATGTTTGTCGGTGCTGTCCATTCCATAATGGCCTCTACTTTCGTTGGATCCACAAAAATACCTTCACCGGATATGATATGTCCCAAGTAATGAATCTTCGATTGGTAAAAAGATCATTTTGATAACTTCCTGTACAATTTTTTTTCTCTTAGACATCATAGAACCAATCTCAGGTGTTAGTCATGTTCTTCTTTTGTCCTGGAATAAATCAATATGACATCAATAAATACTTGGACAAACTTGTCCAGGTATTCGCGGAAGACCTCATTCATCAAACTCATGAATACTCTTGGGGCGTTCTTCAATTCGAATGGTAAAACTGTAAACTCATAGTGTTTGAATCTCATCTTAAATGTGGTCTTAGGGATATCTTCCTCCTTAATCCGTAACTGGTGATACCATGATCTTAAATTGATCTTCGAAAACATCGTTTATCCTTTAATTTGGTCGAACAAATCATCTATTCTTGGAAACAGGTATTGGTTCTTGATTTTCATTTTGTTCAATTGACGACAGTCAATACAAAGTCTCCACAATCCATCCTTATTTATCACAAAAATAAAGGGCGTACCCCATGATGATACACTTGGATGTATAAGTCCCACGTCTAACAGTTCCTTCAATTTCATTTTCAACTCCTGCAATTCCAATGTCGACATCCAGTAAGACGTTCTCACTATCGGTTCAGTTCCAGGTTTCAAATCTATTGTAAACTCTAACTCTCTCTTGGGCGGTAAACCTAGAAACTCTTCTAGAAATACGTCTGCAAACTCTTGTACTACATGAAGGTCTTTTATTCCTTTCACCTTGTACTTTTCATTTAGTGCTAAGATAACATATAAATTTCATCCCTTGCGCATACTCTTCTGCAATTGTAGGGGAGAAATAAACCTCAGAAGCACCCCTTGGTTTCTTCCTACAATCACTCTACATTGTCCCAAATCATCTGTCAAACTTAACCGTTTCGTCTTACAGTTAAGTATCACATCATGTGATTCTAGCCTGCCCATGCCTATTACTATGTCATAATATCCTAATATCATGATGAATAGGTTGGCCTTTGTTACAAAATATCCCGATTTAATGCTACAGTCCATAACCTTTCCTTCAACTTTCTGTTTGGCACCCGATGCCATTTCTACGTATCTAAACTTTTCATGCTTGATTGCCTTTACCTTAATTATATTTAGCGCTACACTAGAAATAAATCTCTCAGTATCACCTTGATCTATCAAGATACTAAAATTTTGATCGATGATCGTACCTGATGTCTCGAGCACAATGGACTGGTGCTTAGCCTGACGGTTATTCACCACTGTATGTATTCTGTGGGCCTTGCCCAAATCTACAATTGTAGTGGGTGCTGATGATTGGTTGCCTTGGCCTTCTCAATTAGACAAACTCACCGGTAATGTGGCTCTCCACATGTACAACATCCAGTATTTGGTCCAGTGCTCCTGGTCTCCGAAGTAGAAGTTGTTGGCGGCCCCTGACTTTGTGATCCTGGTCTGTTTTGTTGAACATGCCTAAAAATATTTTGTTGTTACGGAAAACATTGTTGTTGCTGCCATGGTCCTCTATAAGTGTTCCTCTACTAAGGAGTCTGTCGGTGCGGTGTTGAGAACATAGTTCCTCTAGGCACATCTTGGTGCCCAGAAGTTTGTCTGGCTGGTGTTTGATGCTGTTGTGCTTCTGATGTCGTCTGTCCAGTTGGTCTAGAATGAGTCCTTCCCTGAACCCCACTATTCAGTTCTTCCTCATCTATGAGGGCCTTGTGAACTGCATCATGTAACGTCTGAGGAATTAAGATTCTCACCTTCACACGAATGTTGAAGTTAAGTCCAAACACAAACTTGTTGACCTTTAACTTCTCCGTGTTCATATGTGGATAATACCTAAGTAGCTCCATGAACCTGGCCTCTTACTCCAAAACTGTACAACCACCATGTCATAAGGCATTAATTTCATTAAGCTAGTGTTCAATGAATTCCTCAGACAAATACCTCTCTCGGAACCATTCCTCGAACAAATCCCATGACACATCTTCGAAGGCCATGTTTAGTTGAGGTAGGAGTGTCTTCCACCAAAGTAGAGCACTCCCTTTCAGTTGGAAGACCACCCTGCGAACTTTCACGTTGGAGGTGTAATCATGAAGTTTGAAGCACATCTCCATGTTCTCCAACCATGCCTCGGCGGCTAAACCATCAGGGGTACCCGAAAACTTGAGAAACTTCACCTTCTCAAGTTCATTGTGTATGATACTACTACGAGCTGGAGCGCGCCGTGAACCCTCATTTGGCAGAAATGATTTTCCCTCATCTTGATCCAGGCGGTTGATCAATGCCTCTGACATCCTCTGGAAGGATCTCATCATACCTACCACATCTCCCACATCAATCTGCTCCTGCTCAGTAGTCTACTCTTATCCCTGGAGGTTAGAACCCTCTGGCATGGATACTATCGGAGGTTTCACACCTCTTCCTCTAGCACCACATCGTTTACTTCCCCCGTGTCCTCTAACCATGTTTACCTGCATGGAAAATTTCAAAATTAATTAGTGATACATCTTTAATCATTTATTTAACATAGTGGAAGGCGTAACGGTCCAATGTCATAGGTTTGAACCCGCTCTGATACCATATGTAACATCCCTTCCCATTACGTTATCAAATGTAAGTGAGTACTGTAGTGGTAATTTTTTTTCTTTAAACATCATTAGAATAAGTGGCATGTGAAAATATCAAACATCAATAATTCACATTCTATTCTTATCTACATCACATTACAACAATAATAAAATACAACATCACTGTTACTAACAATCAATCATGTCACATATATAACCAAATGTCTATCCACCATCCTACCCTGCAAGGTTAGGACCTCCAAGAAACATAATCAACACTTAAGTCCAGGATTCATCTGATTGATTTTTACCATTTATGGTCTAAGGATTGGCAACTGTTCTAAGGAACATGGAGGTATCTACTCCCATAACCAATCTCAGTCTAGACTCAAGTTTATAATAACGATAAGGTACTCAATCATGACACAATCATATTCTATCAATAACTCAATATACCAGTACCAAAATCATCATAAATTTCACCTCATAAGAAATACTCAGTCATCTAGTTTCATTTCATTAAACATCATTGCCAATATCAACATGTCAGTGTAATAATCAAATTGGTAAGCTCAATAATTAAATATATTAACTAATTTAATTCACGCACAAAAATGTCTCATTAATGTGACAAACACTCTGTATCAGTACAATGTAAGAAATCACCATAATCAAGTTTATCTAAGATGGATACCAATAATATAAATAAATTATATGATACGACAAATAACAATACAGATAGGTGATAATCAAGTAGTAAATCTAGTAATCATCATCTCATTATTTAAATTAATTATAACAATGTATAATGCTCATACTAAAAAAAATGTCTAAGATGATCCTAACACAAAAGTAAGTCCTCTTTTGACAAATCAAATCTACTTAAATAAATTACCCCATTTTTATAATTATGATTCCACTTTAAAACAATTTTCTTCTCTTAGAATTCAAGCAATAATTGATGTTCCTAAATTAACAAATTAATTCCTCTTTAAGATTTTAGATGTAAAAATATGTTGAGTGAATTAAATAATTACCACTATTACTATAATTCACTAAAGTTAGCAAAATCAAGAATTTGATTTGTCCTTGTTCCTCTTCATTACCTCTTGTTGATGACTCGATACTACCTAGGTCTCTTAAAGGAGACCTAGAGAGAAATCATTTATTCTTATTATAAAAAGAATTACAATATAAGTTTTTAGAATTCAATTTCCTTAAAGTACTAGTAGAGTCACTATGGTTGGTCATGATATCTCACTTCAATCTTTAGAAATAAATCAAAGATTAAATAGATTGGAGGAGCTATAATGGAAACATTCTATCTGCGCACACTAGATATGTTAGGATAAATTTTTGTTAATCAACAGACTCTACTCAACGATACTTTTAAAACAAAACTAGTGACAATCAACAAGCTAGATAGTTGATCTATCGTTCCTGGATTTGCAAGATTGTATTTTCCACAACTCTACAATCTATTTCCATAGATTTCTAAACAATAACACAATGATCATAACCATTCAATTAAAATTGTGAAATGATTCTACCTCGTTTCTTAAATGCAAATTTGCCATTAATTTCTGTTGCATCCATGAATGAATTACAACACCAATTAATCCGACGACAAATTTCAATTCTGATAGAAATCATTTACAATGACCCCACATCTTTTTTTGCATAATAAAATTTTTATTCCAAAATCAGAATGGTAAAAGTTAACAATGAGAAAATGTGAATTCTAAACCTTTGGAAAGTGTTTAACTTTTACAATGAGAAAATGTGAATTCTAAACCTTTGGAAAGTGTTTAACTTTTACAAAGACAACGATTCAATTCGATTGCAAATTACATGACAAAAAAATCAACAATTAATTCACAGAGTGCAGACGATTTATACAGTGATTTTAATGAAAATCCATTCTCCAAATTGTGTGAATAAAATGTGCAAATGAAAACGATTATATAATTATGGATTGTAAAACTTTACAGTAACCTACAAATTCTAAATTCAGATTGCAACCAATCTTTATAGACCACGTCCATTTAAAATTTCGGACATGCTCAAAGGTTTGCAAGACGTGGGATAGCCCATTTATTCAATAATAAGCTATCTTGACATCGACTGACCACTTCTAAAATTTGAATTGCCAATACTTTAAAAATGACGACATTCACGTTCTGCGTTCACAATATTTCGATAGTGAATATAATTTCTATACCGGGATTGAAATATTAAAAAAAAAATCAACAATCTGAACTCAAGGTTGTGATTTAAATTGGGAAGCGAACAATGAAATTCGAATTTATAGGCCAATAATATAACAAACAACGATCAATTTAAATTCTAATTCTGGATTGAATTATAAATGACATCAACAATGGTCCCAATTTCTAAGGGACTCAATAAAAATCTAACTCCAAAATGTGCACATAACTAGCAACGATCAAGAAAAAATTTGGTTCATATTTTCAATGCACATCATAGACGAAATCAAATTCTAATATACACATTTACACTTGTTACAATATTTATTTATTTATTTATTTATTTTTACCAGAAATAAAAATACTGGAACCAAGGAAGATGGAAAAGAAGATGTTCTTCAACAACTTGCGCTCCTTCCTTACTCACGCTTGATAATCACAGAGACTTCACCGGTACCTCCCATCCAATGCTAGGGATACTCTTCGTTTCCCTTATCCCGAAGCTACAAAGGGGCCACACACAAGAAACCCACAAACAATAGCTCCAAGTCTTTCTTCGGAAGGAAGAGCTTCCACTCTTTTCACAATCTTGGTATCCCAACTCTCACAAGTAAAACACAGTCCACAAAAGTTTTGGCAGCATAACATTACCAAGAATAAGAGATCCCTTCTCCCTTATTCCTCATTTTGTTTATAGAAAAATACTTAATGACACATGTCCTCATGCACAACTAATTATCTTTTTAATTAATTTAATTAGTATTGTTCACCGACACACTTGTCACCCTCTCCCCAAGTTGCACAAGTAATTACCATTTTTATTTTATTTAAAAATCTAATTTCCCTCACATTCCCCAATGTGTTCCTATTTCGGCTCTTAGTTGTCCCTTTGTTCCCCAAATTCTCATTTAATGAGTGTCCCCTAACTAGATCTTAGTTAGATTTGGATTATGAGTCTTCTTGTAGTTAAGCTAGTGGTAGCTTGACTCTATATACCATTCTATGTGTGCACCTATTCTCTCATATTATTATTTCCTTCTATTTTAAAAATCCATTTTATTAATTAAGTATGGGAGATGGGACGAGAGGGGAGGAGGGAAAATTGTGGGTATTGGAAGTCGAGAGGGTAGTTTTTAGGCTACGGGGATAGGTTGGTGGGTTGGGAAGTGAGGTGAGTAAGGAAGTGAGGGATGACTAGTGTCCATCCGCCCGCAAGCTATATTAATTTAAAAATAATTAAGTAGGTAGAGGGTAAGGAGATGAAAGGGGGAAGGGGTAATTTGGAAGTGGAGGAGGGATAAGAGTGATGTAGGGTGATGTAATGGGGAAGGAAAAGTGTAGGAAACAGATTTAGGAGGATAGAGGATTCACGAGATGGAAAGGTGAGGGAAATGAGGAGATGATTCCTCCAACCCGCGAACCTGATGAGGATACGAGTAGTTAGGGGGAAAGGGGAAAAATGTAGATGACGTAAGTGAGGGAGGAAACATGTAGATAGTGGAAGTGGGGTTGAGGAAGGTGAGGGGGAAGGGTGAAGGAGTGTTATGGGTGTCTGGCCCCCTACCATAGATTGAAATATGGCTTGAAATATGGCTAAGTATGGGAGGATAAGGGATAAGGGAGTGGAGAGATAAGGAGAAAAATGGTTAAGTGTTGAGATGGATAGAGGTGAAATGTGAGAGAAATAAGTGATGAGAATACTTAGCCAACATTCAAAAAATGATAGAAGAACATAATACTTAGAAAGATTCTTCAAATTTGGATCTTTGGACCAGATTGTGAATAACTTAGGTATACAGAAACAAATTTATGATCCGAAAAATGAGTGTCGAAGCTGAGACTAAGGGCTGCATAATGAAATTATAAAAGTTCAAAAATGTCTTATTTTATCTCAAGGATTTTATGAATCCAAGGAGCGGGAAAATATAGATGACCAAATTTTGGTCAACAATAGGGCAATTCCCAAGTCAAGGATTGTTTCCAAAGAAGGCCCTCTCTAGACCATGTAGTGATTATGAGGTGGATTGGAAGAATTACTCTTGGGCATGTGGTTCTTGGCATATCAAGGGCTCATATTGTCTCATTTATGGGTGCCTTTGTGGAGGGTGTGTTGCATCCCTTCGTTTGCAATGAGACATTTCTCCAAGCCCTTTATTTTCCTTTCCTTTTTTTTATGATCCAAACATTGAGTGCTACATGAACTGGACAGAAAAAGAGAACCACAATGCCATTTGAAGTTAGAATACATTGAGTTCTATGTGCACTGGAAGTTAAAGAACACCGNTCCAAAGAAGGCCCTCTCTAGACCATGTAGTGATTATGAGGTGGATTGGAAGAATTACTCTTGGGCATGTGGTTCTTGGCATATCAAGGGCTCATATTGTCTCATTTATGGGTGCCTTTGTGGAGGGTGTGTTGCATCCCTTCATTTGCAATGAGACATTTTCCCAAGCCCTTTATTTTACTTTCCTTTTTTTTATGATCCAAACATCGAGTGCTAAATGAACTGGACAAAAAAAGAAAACCACAATGCCATTTGAAGTTAGAATACATTGAGTTCTATGTGAAGTGGAAGTTAAAGAACACCGCCATGCATTCCCCCATCAAGTGAGACACTTATTTTTTTATTTTCTTTTAAAAGTTCCTTTATTTTTTTCAAAGAGAAGCGTTTCATGGCTCTTAGGACCTTAGGGAGAGAATCTAGAAGGATCAATTATGATTTTTAATTTTTACAGTGCTAGTTGCAACACCTCTGGGTCTTTAGCCCATTCTTCCCATGAAATGAGGTACAAACCCTTCTTGGAGTCAATGAATCCAAAAATGCAAAAGATGAGGGAATGAAGGGGAAGAAGTGTGGAAAGTGGTAAGAATAAGTGGCAATGGTGTTGACACCCAAAAGTGCAACATTGAATCCTTGCATGCAAATTGGTTGCAATGCCTTTTACTTATATATATTTAATAATATACTAAATAGGTGGTACCCTGTCACGTGAATAATGATGAAGGATGCCTCGTATTTTATGCATTCACGTCTATTTTGCAAAAATGAATCTACAGTTTTAAAAATTCGAAACCACTTTCCAAGCGAAAAGGGCGAATGATAGGTTTATTGAAGATTTAATTTAAAGAAGAAATGGAAAAGGTGTTGTTTTAATGAGCATCTTGGTTTATTCTGCTTCACATATATTTTGACGTGTTGATTCATATTCCAAGCATGGCCTATATACAATTATGGCATAGTGCACTTATGATTTCTTGTTATTATCATGCACCATTGTTAAAAATTTTAAAAGGTGGCAAACCTTCCATAGCAAAGAATGTGGGACATTGCATATTTTATGGTAAGTATTAAGCATGCACATAAAAATTAGGGGTTTATGGAAGGTGGAAAATTCAACTTTGTATTGAGTTGTTATTTGGTGGCCTACCTAGTAGACTACGCGTTGGCCGTGCTCATACTTGGTTGTAGTTGATGAAGTAAAAGGAAGAAATGACGTGCAATTATTGCACGTCGCTCTAACCTTACCTAGAGGTCGTCACCCTCACTTGGTTGCATTCGTGTTGGTTTCTTTGGCTGGTGCTGATCCCATTTTTCTTGGCCTTGGAGGGGATAGTCGTGTTATTTTGTTTCCTAGCATTTTGCACACAGTTATGATCGCTCTTGCCTCTCCATTCATGAAACAGAGTTGTGCTTAGAATAAAATATTAATGTTGGCTCTTAGATTTGCTTACGGGTTGTGTGTTCTTTCCGAAGTTTAAATTAATGTTGTGGGTGTCGAATGTGCAATTGCATTTGAGTGGGGTTTCTCCCTGTTGGCATTTAAAAGTGTTTCAAGATGATGAATGGTCGAAATTTCCTTTTTGTTTTGTGGGAATTGCATCCAGAATGTGTTCTTCTCTGTTACTATGCATGTTAGCAAATGATTATGGAAAATAGTTTTTAGGGTTTCAACTCATCTCTGGACATTAAAAATTGCAAGGGTTTCTTTTTTTGTGAACAAAAGAATGGTCGTTTTCTCAATACAATTACCCAGTCTTGGAAGATTTGTTCTCCTTCAAACTACCCGTCAACTGTTGTAGATGTATGGTTGTATTGCAGCCGCCATGAGAGGCAAGTGGAGAGGTCTGTGATAAGAGATAGTTGAAATGTTTTTTTTTTATAAACCCTTTGAGGGGTTTGCCTTTGAGTTTGCCCAGACCTCAAGTCTTTTATTGATGTTTGGAAATTTTCTAACTCTAATCTTTATGTGGGTTATGGTGATTAACCCGATGGTGGAGAAGACAGTTATATACATGAAGTATTGCATCTCATTTTTATATATCCATGGGGATTTTCTATTTTAAAGTTATATGATGATAAAACAATAGCACCAATTCCACATGGGTTTCAAACCCAGTCTGTTTTCACAACAAATTTTGAAGTTTGTGATATCAACGTTGTATGTTAAAAGGTGTTGGTTTATGTTGTGTTATAAGTCTCCCATTGTGTTCTTGATATAGTCTGGTTTTAATTATTGGAATTCCTTTGTTAGCATTCTATTATAAAAAAAAAACTCAGTGAATAAAGGAAATGAAAATTGTACAGTTGACAGTCTTGGAGCTTCTCTAGGGTTTTCAACAATTATGTTTTGGATTTTAAATATTGAACAGAGAAAAGATTGGCAAATGGTGGTGATGATGGCATTTTTTTGGATATTATTGCATATAATAGAAAAATAATCGTTATTTTCCCTTTCATTATACCATTTTTCACACACTATATGCCCCTCACTTTCCAAAATACATTTTAAACACTCCCTGTTCTATTATTACAAATTTAAAATTATTTTGGGAAAGAAAAAAAAGATTAATATTAAACAGATAAAAGCGAGCTAATGACTGGTGTTTGAAAGTGAATATGGATATAATATCTATTACTTCTTCATTTTCTTGAACAATATTCGTTGGTCGTTTCCCTATCTATGCTACCATTTTTTGCACATTATAAACCCCTCATCTTCCCAATAACCCTACCACTCCTTGTTCAAATGGAAAATTGATTGTTGAGTGTTAAGATATTGATGGATGGATTTCATGTGCTTCTGTGGTGAATAACAGAGACAAAATTTTTATTTTATTTAGGTAGATGTTGATGCATGGATTGTTAAGATTTTTTCATAACATGTTTGGATTATTGCCTTAGTATGAGTTTCTTTAACAAAGGGAGTAATGGAATAGGTGGAAATAGAGGTAGAGGAAATTGGCAAAGAGGCCATAGAAAGCAACAATTTTCAGTACATGTTGATGTTGATCCACAAGAATTAAATCATCTCTTTCAAGCTGGGTTCTTCAACGTAGTTGGCCATGGGATCCTACATCCCCTACCTGAGAGACCTCCCTTCTATCCACATCAAAAATTTCCTGGTATCTGTGTTCCTCCTCATATGTCTATGAAGCCAGAACCGTCTGCCAATGATGGTTGGAAAGAGATTGTCTAGAAGCCTACTTCTCATCACCATGGTTTTCCTACTGTGTCTCTTCCATTACCCCCTCCTCCACTACCAAAAAATCCAATTTCCCAAATTGAGCATGTTGTCTCACCCATGTAGTCTTCTCATGCCAATAAGAGGATAAAAACAGATGTTCCCAAGCCTGAGCAAGATAAAGTAAAAGGAGTGGCTACTCCATCCAAGTCATCCAGAGAATCCTCTGAATATGTGTCCTCTCGTCTTCATCTCAAGGACGATTGTTCTCGTGTTATCAGTGAAATCCAACCTAAAGGCTCCAATCAGCCCAAGGTTGCCACCGAAATATCAAAAGAGGATAGCAGTGAAAGGAGGCCAAATTCCTCTCACAGTAAATATAGTTTTTAATGATGATTTATGTTATTTTTTATGAGGACAATATTTTTACTTTGATAATGTTTTGGACAACATTCATATATTTAAGCAGCTTTGGACAACATGGATATAGTGCTACTTTTGGATATGGCCATGTTATATGTTGCTGATATTTAAATATTTGATCTTAAATGTGAGAATGGGAGTTACAAGGAGGATATTTGAATCAAATGATTAGAGTTTTACTTTTCATGTTTAATGATTATTAAAAGAAATGGAAATGGGAGTCATAAGGGGTCCCACCTATTTAGTTATTATTTAATTAGACCCTTATTTATATATACTATTATTATTATTCTCAACTAATTAGTTGAGCTAATTTGGCTTAACTAAAGAAAGGTAGTTGAATTACCATAACTTATTGAGAAGGAATAAAATATCAATCAAATGAAGAGACAAAGGGGAGAGAATAGAAGAGGAAATAGAACCATAAGGTTTTCTCTATACTAGTGAGATACTTTCATTTTCATTGATTTTGAGTTTTCTAGAAAGATTAACCTTCTTGATGACAACAAGGTCTTATTGAAGGCAACATGATTCAAAAACTATATCACATATTTCAACAACTTGTTTTAAAGGTGTATGATTTATCTTTGGCAGTTTGTGTGTTCTTGTTTGTTTATGAATTAAATTTCATGACTGATAAATAATATCTTCTAGAGTCAAGTGACATCATTTTGTGGCAAGCTGAACAAATCTTTAGCTTCAATTTTCTTTTTTTGTCAGAGTCTTTTTGTATGGTTCCCATCGAAGGCTTATAAATATGAATTTGGTCCCTACCCTCACAGGGGTTTGTAAAGAGAATTCAGTCTTGTATCTCATAATGAAATCAATAAAAAATAAGATTACTATTTCAGCCTCACATATGTATTTTAATGATTTGGTTCACTCTTTTTCTTATATCTCCATGTACACACTCATTTAATTAATTTTATCTCTTTTTCACAATTACATACAATATATAAAAAACCAACCTTGGTCCCTTGTACATAATACTTGTGGATTAAGTGATTGTTTTTTTGTTTTTTTTTAAGGATATAAACATACCTAGGTTGACATTCCCAACTATCTTGCCTTAGACCGATAAGATCTGAAAATGCTTGAGTAAGGTTTTCCATACCTTTTCCTCAAAATTTATTTGGCAACCATACTGGGGAGATCTTCCATATCTCCCTAGTTGATTGTATTCACGATTATATTACATTTTTCTATTTAGTCTAAATACTCCTTGATTGATTTTCCCATGACAGTACCTGCTACAAGACAACCCAATATTGGAAATGGTCTTGATGACCAAACTAACATTTCTTTGACCTTATTCAACATTATTTTAAAAACGACTAGTACTCGTGATGAAATTGAACGCTCTTGGGAAGTAATTGAAAGGGATATAAGTATCCATGAACGTTGGGAATCCAGGAAAAGGCATCCCAAAAATCAACAGTAACCTCCCTTTTCCTACTTCTTTGGTCTTTCATTTCATGTCCTCTAATCCTCGCATATCTTGAAGGAGAAGAGGGTTGTCCTCTTAATCTACCCCTATTTTTTAAATAGGAAGGAGGAAAGTAGTCTTATCGACACAAGAAGGTACTCTTAGGTGAGATTTATATGATTATGACAATTCACCTTTATCACCCATACCTATCACTTTCAACATGGCATCTGCAGATAGTGGTAGTGGCATCGGAGGTGCTTCCTCCTTGCAACCTTCTGCTTCATCAGTAATTGGTAGTATATACAAGGTAGTAATTCAATATGATTACTACAAGATCAAAGAATATAGATATAAATATGATAGTTGTTTTAGTTTTTACAATTTGGACAATGGAGCCTATATATTCAAGTATTTGAAGATGTTCGATAAAAAATGAATTGTAACTAATAAATTCTATGACACTTCTTAGTTCTCATCATATAATATAATAGGTACAAATTGCTACTTAATATATCTAGAGTATGGAAATGTAACATATGTAACAAATTACTTCACATGGCATTCCATTGCAATATGTGTCAATACTTAAGAATGAATTCTTCGATATGGTTGTTATATCTTCTTGGTTGTTGATGACACTTGGTAGTGGGTTATCATATTAACTAAATCTTGGGAGAATGAGCCATATGTCGGTGAAGTTTATGAGTCATTTTACACAGACAAGGGTGTGTATGATTATAGTAGCAGAGATCGATGCAAGAAAATGAAGGAGGAGCCAAGAGAGGTAAATGGGGGATGGATAGGCAATGAACAGAAAGAGGAAACCCAAAAAAAGGAAACCCAAAACTTGAAAATTATAGAGGATGGAAGACTAACACAAATGAGTACAAAGAATCAAGCAGAGAGACATTTTTGCATGTGGGAATGAAAATACCCAAGGGAATAAATGAGAGGCATTTTTGGATGACACAAAGAATCATGGAGTTAAACCATGACACTATGTAAAATTACCATAGCTTAAGTTAAGCCCTAAGAACTATAGGCTCTTTGATACCACTATTAGAATGCAGTCGAATGGAGATCAACATGATATTCATTTTATTAATATGAAACAAATATAAATACATGATCTATGACCTTTGGATTCATCTTCTAAGAGGTCTCTTGGAATCATGATGACAGTTCCTATTCACTTGTGACTTTTCATATTCCTTCTCAAGTGAGTAATACAAAACAACATAACCCTAACAGATTATGCTTCCAACAAAAACCATAAGAAAAAGAAGGCATGCCAAAGAAAGCTACAAACAAATCTTAGTATGGGACATAAAATTGGTTTAGTCCAATCATAGAAGTACAAAAACATGTAAGTATATTTACTTCATTCAACTTAGTTTCTTATCACAAGAGGTACTGATCAAGAAGAGTATTGGTTTTCCTAATTTCTATTCCAAACAAAAACAACTTCATAAAATTTCGAAGGAAAATAAAGCTCATGCAATTAACAAAACAATTAGCCAACTAGCATGAACAATGAAAGAGGAATAGCTTATAGTAGAAGAAATCCAGTGGGAAACCAACACTACTCATTGGGAAGGATAAATTGTGCATGACTAGAAGGGCCTTACCAACAAGGAATTAAAAAAAAGACACCATAGGGATTGACCATGATGGAAAACCTGTTGTGTAGGGTTGAGAGCCAAGAGTTGTTGGAGAATGTACAGGTGAAAAAAATGATGACCATGCATTGGAACTAATGTACCAATTGGTTGTGGATGGTGTAATTTACAAGTGGCACCATTCCATTCCAATCATATGCACAATAATTTTTATTCTGCATGTCATAAATAATCTCATGGGAAATATTACATTAGCAAATTATCCTTTTAGAGATGCGATAATATTATGTGATCAAACTTGAACATAGCTCATGCCACAAATGATCAGGGTTGAAGGAAGTTGTGGATGCAATAAATTCAGTCCTAACCAAGAGAGTATTGTCTAGAAACAATATTAATGGATTATTTAGGGCCATATTTCCCATGCCTTTGATTAGAGAAATCATATTGCATTGCTAATCAAAACTACGTGGAGTATATAACTTATGTTATAGGGAAACAAACAATTGCGATATTAAAAAGAGAAGTTTTATCATTACAATGTAAATAATACTCACTAATTGATGCACACAAAACTGATCCACTATAAACCAAGTGAAGTGGTTGTCTAAGACATCTATACCTGCCCATCCTACACTTCTTTCTTTGTCTCTTAGACAATGGAACTTACATGTAGCACCAAATTTCCAAGTAACACCAAGTTCATGATTGGATTATATAAAAGTACAATAGGGCACAAAAAGATAGGGTATGAAGAACAAACTATTAAAGAAATATAGAGAATATATCTCTCTTTTGTAATTCTCACATTGCAAGTAAGATATAAGAATACACTTAATCAAAATGTTTCGTTAAACATTGTATATAATTGTAGAGACCATAGTATGATAGAAACAATCAAAATCTGATGGAAAATATAGGGTCTTTCAAGT
>SNQJ01S0012303.1:18725-35346 GCA_010110895.2 Picea sitchensis
TCTGTATTTTTACAGTCTCTGTACATTTCTATGATTAATAAAAATCGTGTATTACTGTATATATGTGTTTATGGTTGCATCTCTGATACATTTATGTTATATTATTGAATATCTGCAATATCTCTGTGCATTTCTTTATTATATCTCCGCTCTCATTTCGTGCCGAAAATAATCTGGATCAGAGCAGCCCCGGATGGAAAATACCTTTTCCATTGATGACAAAGGGGGAGAGATTTATCAAATGCAGAGGATAGAGGCATGGTTCCAGGGGGAGCATGAGTCATATATCTTCAGTATTGCATGACATGATTTTATTATTGCATCAAAGTGTTTCAATCAATTCCAAATGGGGATATTGTTGATTAAGGTTGGTTTTCATTGATGTCAACCCTTGAAGGAAGTTGGAGAACCCAGGTTTGGGTAATGGACCCAAGTTTGTTTGTTGGATAATGGTATGAGTTTTGATATATTTTCAGGTAATACTATTCTATATGGATAGTATGTGTCATGCCATTTTTGAGTGGTATGTGGAACATCACATAACTCCTCACGGCTAGAGAGTTATGGCCATGTGAAGTTGGAGAACCCTAATGAGTCATCTAGAAGCCCCAAAAGGTCAAAGTAGTCAAAGTGGTTTAAGATATTTTTAGAAGGTAAATAATAAAGTGAAGTGATGAGTGTACTATAATTCAAAGTGAATACAAAAGAAATTATTTAAATAATAAATTTAATGGAGAAATTACTAAGTTGACAAGTGGTTAGAAGTGGGTTAGCCCTAAAATAAGGAAAGTGGTTTAGGATGGTTAGAAGGTAACCCCTTAAGGTAAAGTGGAGTGATGAGTGTACTATAAATATAAATCAAAGTGGATACAAAATAAATTATTTAAATAATAAAGTTAATGGATAAATTACTGATTGGACAAGTAGTTAGAAGTTGGTTAACCCTAAAATAAAGAAAGTGGGTTAAGATGGTCAAAAGGTAACCCCTTGAGGAAGCTATATGAAAGTATAAATAAGAGGCAAGGCTCTCTCATTTTATATCACACTTGAGCATATTGAATATCTACAGGTGACTGAGGTAACCAAAGGATATCTAAGTCGAATTTCAGAGAGAAGGTTAAGTAAAGAAGGCCGAAATTCAAGGGAGGATAAATTCTTTTGAAGATGTTTTCTAAGGTATGTTATTTACAGGTCATCTCACCATTTTCGCAATAATTTTTTTCTAGAATGATTCAGACCGTGAAATTTATAGGACATTGATAAAACATATCCAAGTAGTTGTGGTACGAATTTCAGCTTGTGGGTCGTTGTATTTTTGGAGTTACACTTCGTGGAAAATAGGGTTTGTGGCTAGTCCTGAAACTAGTCTAAAACAGGTGTTTTGAGTAAAAATGACATAACTTCTTCATAACAAATACAAATTAAGTAAGACCAAATGTGTTGGTTAGAGTACAGTCTGTAGTATTCTGTGTAAAATTTTCAGATCCATAAAACAAATATTTCGTGCAAGGAACGCTCTACAAGTTCTCTCTCTAGAATAAGACAGAATTCAACAAGGTATGCTATTTTTTCTATAACTCCTTTTCTGAGAGGTTCCAAGTAGTGACACCTGGAGGAATTTCATAAAAATCACTGAAGAACATTGTGTACTATTTTCATATCTTTATTCATTACATATACATAGTTAGGATTACTTCAAGTTAGGGTTGCTGACTAATCCAAAACTAGTCATGTGAGACTAAAGAAAAGTTTGATGAAAATGCTAGTCTCTTGTTGTTAAATTTAAGAAAGGTTTGCACGTATATGATCATATACACCAGGTCTATTACATAGTTGATCATATTACTAGGTGATTTTGGTTGAGGTACATGTTGGGTACATGGTTGAGACAAGTAGTTGATGAGTTGAAACATACATGAGGTGTATAGTTGATTCTGTTGGTACATATTGATGAGTCATAGTTGATGAGTAGTTGATACATGATTGGTACATACTTAGTACATGGTTGGATGCACTTGTTTATGGTATAGGTTGATTACAGGTTTTTGCATGGTTGATGCACTTGTTTATGGTATAGGTTGATTACAGGCTGAGGTACAGGTTGATGCATGGTTCAGTTTTATTGGTACAGGTTGTTTGGTGTAGGTTTACAACGGCATATCTCACAATGATAGTGTGACAGTGGTTTCATCATTCTACTTATATGTCAGGGTGGCTGGATGAGGCAAGGACATGTGGTTGTAGCCACCTTCTGGTTGTAGCTGGAGAACATAGGGGGTTGTATCCTCCTTCTAGTTGTAGCTAAAGAATTGGGGAGTTGGAGCTTCCCTCAGGTTGTAGCTTGAGAAACTAGGGGGTTGGAGCTTCCTTCGAGTTACAGCTGTAAAATAAAGGAAGTTGGTGCTTCCAATGAATGTAATTCTTCAAGACATATAAGAAAAATCATTCTGTGGTTTTCTCCCGCTTTGGGTTTCCACGTAAAACACTAGTGTACCGTGTAAGTGTATGATTGTTCATTTGCTCATTGATTATTTACTCTGCAGTTATTGGATGATAATGCTACATTGATATAACACTTGTATTATATGGTTAAAAAGGACTAAATTGCTCTATTACTGATTCAACCCCCCTTTCAATAATCCAACAATATTATATACAGAAATATTCAAAGCATCTTGTAAAACATCACCTATTACATTTGCTTCCTGATTTTTCTCCTGATGTCTATCTCTTTGTTTCTTTGGAGATCTGAAATATTTCTTCAGATGTCCTTTCTTCCCACAATTCCATCACTCTATCTTTCCCAATCTAGATTTGGAATCTAGATTTGGATCTGCCCTTCCTATAATTCCCATGGTTCCCTGAGCCCTTTCCTTTAACCTTTTGTCCTCCCCTATTCTCCACAGTCAACGTATTACCTGATGTCTCACTTATGCTTTTCCATCGCATTTCCTCGCTAAGGATAACACCAACAACATCATCAAATTTTAGAGTGTTTGAACCAGAGACAGAGTTACTTGCAACCATGACCAAGCCATACCATCTTTCTGGAAATGAGCACGGGATTAGAAGAGACCTGACCTCATCATCAAAATCCACTTTTACAAAACTTAGTTGATTAGTAACTGTATTACATTCATTTAAATGATTTGCAACAAACTCACCTTCTCACATCTTCATATTGAATAATCGCTTCATTAGAAATACCTTAATGAACACCAAAGTTTTTTCATACAATTTAGCCAATGCATCCATCAAATCCTTCGTTGTCTTTTATTTTGAAATATTTAAAGCCATCGACGCTGCCAGGATCAACCCTATCATTCCTAGTGCCTTTCTATCAAGAACCTCCCATTATTCATCATTCATGGCCATCGACTTCTTTTCTATTCCACCCAATGGTAGAAATAGATCCTTATGATATAAATAATATTTTATCTGCATCTTCCATAACTGGTAGTTTTGGTCGTTAAATTTCTCGACCCTAAAATTTCCATCTTCCACCATTTCTCCCAATCAAACCAGGAACCCTCTTTTCCTACGAGTTACCTTTCGCTCTGATACTAGTTTTTAGAAAAACGGGATCGTGGAGTAATAAAATAAAACAAATGTAGAAATAAAACATAGAATATAAACAATACAATATAGACACATATATACGTGGTTCACCCAGTGTGGGCTATGTCTAGTAAAGAAATTACCAGGTCCTTTTTATTATCCAACAAAATGAAGGGATACAACCTACAACACACTCGTTGTAACTTCCTCTTCTTTCTCACATTCTCCTCTCTCAAAATACAATAATCAAACTCATACCCTGCCGCAATAAAATTTCTTCATAAAAGACGGTTTCCTTCTAGGGAAAAAAACCCTAACATAACTTCTCCCATTAGATCTACGACCTTATAATGAACGGTCCATATTGACTAAAAAATTACAATATTTTACAAGGAATTTTTTACCAATATTTCACTTCAGGGGCACTTCCCCCAAATCCCCCGCCAGTGGGGGGCTACAAAAATTGTCTCCTCCCCCCCCCCCTAGACTCCCCTAGTGATATTTGTAGGGGGGAAAGGCCCCACACACACCCCCATTAGGGAATGAGGTCCAAGAACGATTGAAGCAAATCTATGAATCAAGAAGATAATCAGACTCCACAACCAACATCTTCTATCTCGTTAACTTCCAACGCAAAATGAGTTGTTTGTTATATGGATTTATCCTCCCTTTCAAATCTTACCTCTGGCGGTGTGGTTGGAGTTATCTTTTCCACCAATTCCTTTATCTCTTGCTTGTATTCTTCCATCTCATGAGCGATCTTTTGTAGCTTCTCGTATGTGTTGATTTCCCTTGCTAATGCGCTCTCTGGAATTTTCTACAAGACTTCTTCGAGTATTTTCTTTAGTCTCTATGTGCGTTTCTTTACTTCTTCTTGCTCCAGTCTCACCTCTGTAAGGATTGTCTCTAGTACTTCCTTAGCATCGTTGGTTTCCTCCAGGTATGTTTCATCTTTCCTTACCCTGGGATGTACTTCGTGCGCCACACTTATATGTAGTTTGTATAGGGCCTTTGTTGGTATCATTTCTAATACCAACTCTAGCTACTCGACATCCTTAAGTTGTATTTGAGCCACATATTCATCTATTCTCAGCATGTCCTTAGTAATATTGAAATTTTTGGTGGTTGTTGATGTGATTTGTATTGTTGTCCCTTCGCTCTGCATTGTTTGTCACTGAGTTGTTTCTTCATTATGTGCCTTGGTAATGCGTATTTTCTCTAATATGTATATGACCTATGTTAGCTCACGCATTATTCTTTCCCTTTGTTCCTCTACCTCCTCATATTCTTCCATGGTGCGGTTTTGTACCCTTTATGCGACTAGTTCGACATTATCTTCTATTATCGTGTATTCTAGGTCTTCCTTATGTGCTTCCATATCCTTCTGTGGCCCACCTATCTATACAACCGATCTCTTTTGGGCCCTTGACTGTGTTGGTTGTGTTGTACCTTGGGTATTTGGTATGTCCCCTCCTGCATGTCCCTATTGCATAAGGATGTTGTCCTTCTTCTATGTTGAGCCATTAATGGGAGTTGTGGAGTCTTTTTGTTGTTTGATCGGCTTGGGGATAGGCTTATTCTTTGTTGTTAATCTCCCTCTTGTTGACTTTTTCTTCTGTGTTGTGCTCCTTGTTTGACGAGTTGGGGTAATTTTTGGTTGTGATGAACATGCTTCTGCTAGTTTTTTATACTTGACTGGCTACTTATCCTTTTCTTACTTGACTGGAATCTTCCATTCATCTTGTCAGTCCTTCATCACCCACTCGAATTCTTGTGATGTGGTGCAATACCTCATCTACAACCACTTCTTTGTTGGATCCCTTTTCTCCTAAATCCAC
The DNA here is from genome assembly GCA_010110895.2 of Picea sitchensis. Classification (NCBI taxonomy): domain Eukaryota; kingdom Viridiplantae; phylum Streptophyta; class Pinopsida; order Pinales; family Pinaceae; genus Picea; species Picea sitchensis. The sequence continues at coordinate 24,122 of SNQJ01S0012303.1, forward strand.
ATGTTATGTCATGAGACTTTAAATTTGGATATTGTTTTATATTGTTCCACCACCTCTGGTGGGATCCTCCAAGTCTCTACTACCTTCTCATGGATTTCTTCAAGGTATGTCTTGAAGATGATGGTATTTTCTTTCCTATCTTTGGAAACACTTATTTTCCATAATGACTCGTACTATGTTGCACATCACCTTTCATCTCTCTACAGAAACATAGTGTACTTGGGGTGCTTCCAACCCACTAGTGTGATCAAAATGATGAGCCAGGAGTAATGGAACTTCGTTCTTACATCCTACACATATTTGCATTCGTACATAAATGAATTCAAAAAGTATGGGATCCAACTTAGTACAGTTCTATTCACGCACTATGCAGTTGCTGCTGTGACACTTGCTGCTACTTCCTCCTTACGACACTTTATGACTAGCTTGTGGGCCATCAATTTTGTAGCTAATCGGGTCGTTGGTTCACCAATCTAGTTTATGATGATCCCCCTGGATCCTCTCTATATACCATATGTTTGTTTCATTTTCTCTGCCAATTCCTTCTCCTTGGGTTTATCATCCAGATACTACGTGGTTTGTTCTTCGTTGGTTGGCAGTCCTGTTATTTTAGCTATTAAATCCACATCAATGGATACCTGTGTATCCAACCACAAAATTCCTCCATGTCTGATGGCTAGCAAATGCTTGACACAATTGTTCACTTTATTTCCCCTGCCAAAGTGGGGAATCTCCAATAGGTTCATGATACATGTGTTGTATAACCCTTGTATCCATTTATTTGGTTGAATTATTGGATGTCCCTACACAATGACGTCGCTTCTTTCTAAATAAACTTGTTGCACGAACTCTGACAATTTATCCATATCCCTAACATCATGATCTGGATATCTCAATCTGTCTATGTGCCTAAGTAAATATGCGACAGCGTTTACCCTTATCGGTACGCATAGTAAGACAATAGTTACTTATGGCTGCTTGCACAGGGATCTCTGGGATCTCTTCTTATTCTCCACCAAACTCCTGTTGCATTGTAATATCCTCTACCTGTACTTTTTCCTTCTATGTTTTTTCTATGCTAGGTTGAGCCCTTGACTCGTCAAACTCAGTCCTCAACGTGTCTACTTTTGTTGTGGGTAGGGTTGTTTCGCGCATCTAGTTTGGCTTGATTGTTGTGCTTGGTGGATCCACTTTCATATTTTCTTTCTGTTCTTCAACCAATGTAGGGCTTGGAAGATATGGGGATAGAATGGCATCGACATCCACCACTCCTTCCATTTATGCAGGGTTTTCAACTGCTATTGTTGGCTCTAGTGATGATTGGTTGTTCTTATGGCTTCTTCTTGTCATATGTCTTGGTGATCCTAATTTTGGTGGTGCCATCGTGATGTAATTTAGGTGGGTTTACGTCGGGGATCTCTCTATTCGTCTTCTAATCTTCTGGTTGTTCTTCACTTCTCGCTGACTAGATCTTATTTTTCTCTAGTTTGTAATGAATCTTTTCAAACCCTAATTCAGTTTGTAAAGTGTTGTGATTAATGCTCTTAGGATTCTTGAGTGCATCTCATTAATTGTCATAAATTTTCCAAGCTTACTCTGCATGCTTTGTATTTTTTGCGCCTCGTTTTTCCGGTGAGCCATTTTTCGTTTCCCAACTGTTTCGCTGTTTTGGTGTGTTGTAATATGCTAATATGTTACCTTTCTGGTGTAGGGGTACTTCCCTCGTGCATTATCTTTATTTATCATCGCCATGTCTTCATGTTTGTTGTGTACTATCGTCCTTAATTATTTGTCTATCACGTATTCCTCCTAATTACTTATTTTTGGCTTTTCATTCATTTTTTTGTTTTTATCTTCTTTTTCTTCTTTTAAAACCTACTATTTACAATATGTACAAGTCTACTTTCTGCACTGCACTACTGAGTTTTGGTGGGTCGAATGTCCCTATAATACATTTTTAGATGACTTCCATTCACCATTCCTTGGACTTCCTTGCCTACTAACTCTTGCAGTTGTACAACACCTCCATCTGTGACATATTTTATCTGATATGGCCCTAGCCAATGCATTCTGAGTTTCCTTGGGTCCTGCTAATATTTATTGTCATAGAGGAGAACCATAAATCCTTCCTTAAATTTCTTTTTCTTGATATGTCTGCCATTCCATGCCTTATCTTTTGCTTTCTGTACCTCCTAATGAAATCCTGCTATTATTCTATCCTCTTCCAATTCCATCAATTACACCAATATTTCTTGCATTGTGCCTCTTTCTATCATATATCTGATTTTTTCTATGCACGTACTTGGTATCAAATAATCTAAGGGAACTATTTTTTCTTGTTCATACACCATCCTAAAGGGTGTCTTCCTTGTTAGCTTCTTATAGGTAGTCCTATAAGCCCAAAGTACTATTGGTATTATCAAATCCCAATCAACTATGTTTACATTACAAATCTTTGTCAAGGCATTCTCCAGAATCTTGTTGAAGGCTTCCACTATCCCATTAGCTTGAGGGTAGTAAAGAGTACTCTTCTGGTAGTATATCTTAAACTCTTCAAGCATTTCCTCAATTGTATTGTTGATGAAGTGAGTCCCTTGATCACTCATCAATATTCTTGGACATCCAAACCTTGTCACTACATTCTCAAATAAAAATCATGTTGTAGTCTCTGCAATGCAATCCTTCACTTGTGTTGCGTCAACCAATCTGGTCAAGTATTTTGTCGATGTAATAATATATCTAGCTCCTGATCTTCTTGTTGGTGGATTAATTGGACCTACAAAATCTATTTCCCATTTATCGAACACTTGTAAAGTAACCTAAGGTCTCAGTGGCATCTCATCCATCCTTAATGGATTCCCAACTCTTTGACAAACATCACACTTCTGACAATATTCCTTTGAAATCCTTGTGCATTGTTGGCCACCATAATCCTGCACGCAATACCTTCTACGCGGTATATTTTCCTGCATAGTTCCCTCCTGCAATCCCTTCATGCACCTCTTCCAAAATAATGGGTCTTTCATGATCCATAACACATCTCATCAAGATGTTATCTCCTCCAAGATTGTATAAATGACCTGCAATCAACTGATAATCTGCAGCTCTAACCATCAAATTTTCTTATGTGCAGTAGTAAATTCTCTTGGTGCAAAGCCTGTAATAAAAAACTCAATAATGTTAGAAAAATATTCATCTGCAATCTATACTAAAAGAAATTTTTCATCGAGAAATGTGTCTTCCAATTTATTGGTCTCTTCTCCATTCATTATCCTAGATAAGTGATTTGGTCCTACGTTCAATCTTCCAGGCTCTACCAAAAATTCAAAGTCAAATTCCTGAAATAATAATATCCATCTGCACATCCTTCCCCCTAACAATGGATTATTAACTAAGTATCTCAGAGTTGAATGATATGTAAACATATTAAAGTGTTGTCCCAACAAGTAATGTATTTATTTCTACAAAGCATACACCATAGCTAGACCTTCTCTTTCTGTAGTATTGTAGTTCTTCTCTGAATCTAACAGCTTTCTTCTTGCAAAAAAAATAGGGTGATCTATATCACCTTTTCCTGGTTGGGTTAATACTTCTCCTAATGAAATTGTAAATCCATCCACATGCACATGAAATTCCTTTAACCAATCTGGGAAAACCATAATTTGTGCAGTAACCATTTTTCCTTTAAAATGTCAAAACTCTTCTCGAATTCATCATTCCACTAGTACTTAGTATCCTTCTTCAATAGCTTCTTCATTGGCGCAGTAACATGAGCATATCCTCTTATAAACTTCCTATAATATCGTGTATGGCCCAATGTACTTTTCAACTAGCGCACTGAATTTGGTGGTGGTAAGTTAACTATGACAACCATTTTAGTAGGATCAACCAGCAGACCATGTTTACACACCACATATCCTAAAAACATCTCAAAAGGTGCATTGAAAATACATTTCTTAATGTTCAATAATAGATGACATTTTCTACATCCATCCAACATCATCCTCAGTACTTCAACATGGTATTTGAACAAACTGAACATTGTCCAATCCTCCAAGTAAACCTCTAAAAACTTATGAATAAAGTCCTTAAAATTTTCTACTAATACCCTCGAAAAAATGGCTGATGCATTCTTCAATCCGAATGGCATAACTGTATATTGAAATGAGCCCCACTCTATAGTAAATGTTGTCTTATGTCTATCTTTTGGCATGATCCTAATCTGATGATAACCTAAAAATATATCTGTAAACGAATAAGCTTCTTGACCCCCTACATTCTCCAAAACTTCATCTATAAATGGGGTATGTAAAGGATCATGTTGGCAAGCATCATTCAATTTTTTCAAATCTACACAAATATTGATCCCTTCTGTGATCCTTTCTACTGTCTGATTATCCCATTAATCTCCAATACTTGCCATCTTTGGGTTTTCTGCAATGCCAATATTGACCTTCTTGATCTTTAATGGTGCAGCATAATATTTTGAATCCAGTTTGGGACCTTATACTTCCCTTTAACCTTCCACTTATGGGATCTGGATATTGCATGGATTATCTTCTGTTGGTTCTTCTGCTTATGCGACGTGATAATAGTGTAGCAATTGTTTAATTATTTTTCTATCCTTCTTCTGATATGTTGGGACTATTTCAAACTCTAGTTCTTCAAATATCTTATCTCTTACCACTTTCAGTTCTATATCAATCTATGGACTGTCCTGCTCAAAGGAAAATGTAACTACAAAGTTATGTTGTATCTATTCCCAATTAGCAGTTTCTTTGTGTTGTTCCTATTCTGCAATTCTTTGCAATGCCTTCTAGTGTGTGAATCAAATGGTGTGGCCAGTCTTCTCGTGGTACTAATATCCATTGAACCATGCACTTTTCTACATGTTCTTTAGGTTGTCCAAATCCCTCATATTTATCCTCATATCTATGCTCTTGTTCTACACCGAATCTTATGCACAGTAACCTTTTGCACTTAAGCCAATTGTTGATATTTGCCTTGTGTGTACCCCACCATATTGCAGGTGTAGCTTTTAAAGAAATATATAATTTTGGTAATATCTGATTTTCCATAACCTCTGCCTCATAATTCATTAAAAATTATTCTAGATCATTTAAGCCATAAAAACTAGGAGGTTCTCTTACCTAGGTACCAACCCATCTCAGTGTCTGCGTCATTCTGGCACATCTCCTGATAGATAATTCATGTAATCATTGCTGCCAATTCTCGAGTCTTGTGTCAAAGTCTAAAGCACAAGAACTAATACTCTTCCAACTGAGCATGCCATCTACAGTTGGGTTGATATAATCCTCTTTGCGTGCGGTAGTTCTGTATAGTTGATTCACATCTTCTGTAAGAATATTATATGTTGTAGGTTCCACATACCCGCCTCCTTCTAAGGGATCCAATGGCGCAATAAATCTATATTCTCCATACTCAAATATCATCTTCCTTGTATTCAAATTGATAATAGCATGGTTATCAAAGGCCCAATCCAAACCCAATAGTGTTGGATATGGAGAAGTATTTTCCACTATGTCAATGACCTCAAAATAATCCATGGTGTGTACACCATCCAAATTTACCAGAATCCCCTTCAACCTCCCAATTGACACCACTCTACGTTGATTTGAAAACTTATATGTTAGCATTCAATCTGAATTCCTCGTTAGTTCTTCTTTTCTTATGGACTTGATTTACTCTTTTTACCCCCTCTTTCCTAGTATTACACTTTTCTAATAAGTTCTGCAGTACTTGTGAGAATTTTTATCACTCAATAATTTGACACAAGCTCCCAAAAAGTTTCTTAAGTTACTTACTTGTTCTGAAGACGTCTATTTATTGGTCTGAACAAATAATGAAATCATGTCATAGACTGATATCTCATATATTGGCTTCAGTCCTAAAGTGGATGCAATATTTTCCTTCAAGATCACTTGTCTAGCTTCTTTGAATATCTCTTTCTCTTTGCGCGCATCAAACTTCTGTTCAGGAGTTGTATTATTCCTAACCTACTGGTACTAGTCCTGATCCTTCTTGGCTGCATATTCTCCTGTCTTAGCTCCACCTCTCATAACTATGTTAATATTCTTCCCATCCTCTTCTCTAATTTCCACCTTGATCCATTGCACTTTCTGATTAGTCTGGTTTCTCTTTTCCTGTATCTTTATCAATAGTGTTGGATGATCTTTTGTTTCATGGTATGCTACGTGACAATACATACATGTCGCAGGTGGTCGTTGGAAGTCTCTTGCATAGTGCCCTGGTTTCTAATAGTTATGACACACTATTGGTCCTCGACCACCTCTAAAGCCTCTTCCTCCATGACCTCCTCCTTTGAAACCTCCTTTGTTTCCATGATTATCTCTATGCGGTGTGTTATAATGAGGTCCCTTATTATACTACAGTTGCGGGTTATTGTATTGTTGTGGTGTTGCTCACTATTGTGAAGGATTATATTGGTGTTTCCCTTGAAACTGTTGCACATTATACTGTGGTTGTGTTTCAAATTGTTGCGCAGGATTGTACTGATGTTGTTGCGCAAGTTTTCCTGTTACATGTTCATTCTACACCCGTTATGTATATGCAATCTTTTATTTCATCATCTCCAAGGTTCTATCGTCCTCGTCTTCATGTCCAATCGACTTACAAAAGTTACAAAATATACTTTTTGATAGTGTTTGTTACTTCTGCAGTAGGGGGTAGTCATAGGGATCATGCCCATGTGTTTTGAAAATCTCACACCATGGTCCTCCTGAAGCTAAAGGGTTTGACATACCTACACCAATATACTGTGAAAATAATGGACACTCATTAGTTTGATGACCTTATGTTCTGCACATTGTACACCAGACATCTTCTATTTTCTCCTTTCCTTTGTTCTGATTTAACTGGAATGTTAAGTTCTTCAGATCTTGCTTCAACTCTTCCAAAGCTGGATCTGTATGCTTGTATTGGTTTTCCTCTAGCTGTGAAGCTATCGTCAAGGGCTCACCCTGACTTTGGATTTTTTGTTGTCTCAAAGTATACTTCAAGTGTGGAAACAAAGAATTAACAAACAAATGTCTATGTTGTGTATCGATAATGGTTTAATTTAACTTACCTTTTAACCTCTTGAACTTCTGGTCCACTTCCCAAACCGATTCTCCTAGTTTTTGCTTGATCTCTATCATTTCATTCATAAAATGGTCTTCAAAACTTGGCTTCTGAAATTAATTTATTATCTGCCTCTTCACATCTGCTACAATTGTCGATGTTCCTATTGGGTTATTTTTTGAGAGATCTATGTACCAATCTAATGCACAATCTCTAAAAGTGATTTCCAACTATGCAATCTTTGTGTACTCGTATGTAATCTTCTTTTTTTCCCATATCTTCTCATATATGAACAAATGTTTTTCTGGATCATCTAACCCATCCCCTCGGAACTCTATTAACATGATAGTTGGATATTATCCCGCCATTGTGAAATTTGTTGAACTACCACCTCCGCACGGTGTAGATACTTGATTGTTACTTGTTCAACTTGCAATTCTGTTACTGGACCCATGTCTTGAAAAACTCCTTCTACCAATAATCATTTGTCGATTAACTTGTTTTTCTTCTTTAGTTGTGTTAGTCGCACATGGGGTTGTGGGTTCCACACTAATTCAAATCTTGAATGGAGATCCTTCTTCTGCGTTGAGCCCAAGACCTCTAGTTTTCCTCTCATATGTGGCGTGCAAGATATCCTCAATCTGCCTCGTGGCATGGAGATCCTCTACCTCTTCCTTGTCATTGTCCAAGTGCTCTCACTCGACTACTACCATCTTCTTATTATTCATATTATACTGGTAGGGTCGTTCGATGTGCCTCACACCTGCATTCCTTATGATTTTCCTAATATGTTCATCATCCATCGTGATGGGGTCCATTTCCTTCTTCTTTTGGCTACTCTCTAGAACCTTCTCCATTTATCAGATCCTCTTTAGTGCTTCCCCCAACTCCCCCATGTGCATAGAGTGACCTAGTTGTATGATTCCATGTTCATCACACTTTTGTCATGTAATAAGATCTTGATCGATGTGTAGAGTGACTTGATGTACCTCCCTCTGGGGCCCTTCAAGAAATCCTTCTCTGCAACAATATATGAATTCGTTGTATCTACTGCAAACTTAGTGATAAACCTCACAGTAATGTCATCCAGCCAAAAATCCATTGCACGCGTGAATTTGTTATTAACTCTTTCCAACCACGCGATATTTTCAACAATCCACACTACTGGTCTAATCCGATTAGTTGGATGGGTATCTTTCAACCTCAATATCCACTCATGTAATAACTCTGGAAAGAAACATAAATATGCCTCAGGTAAATCAGTAAACACATACCTCTGTAGGTACTAGCCCGATGTATATCTAGAACCCTTATTATCTTTCTATGCGAACTCCAACTTCTTTTTGTCCAACCATATTTCAATCTCTTCCTTCGTAGGATTCCATGGCATGGACATCCCTTTCTACCACTACATCTTATTCACCAAACCCCTTCTTGGGTCTCCTTTTGAGTTCTATCTGGAAACATAACCATTATTTGGACTTATGTGCTGACCCAGGTTCTACCTTAGTTCTTAAATGAAACCCTTATCAGCATCAGCCCTTTTGGTAAACCAGAAGGCTACACCACACACAGAGTGCACAACACAGTCTCACCTGAGATGGTTTATGGGTGAGTGTAGGACGCATGTGTCTGTAGTCATGGAAGGGATTGGGGTTGTTCTTCCTACTTCTATTTCTACTTAACCATATATTTTATTATAGTATTCATTAGATTCATTCATTCATAGCATTTATTATGAATATCTAGTGCGCACTGTAAGTAAAACCATTCATTCATGTATCTAACCATTGAATCATAAATACGGAAATAGTAAAGACATTCAAACACATTGTACACATGGTTTTACCGTGGTTCACCCCCCATGGGGCTACATCCACAAAGATCTTATTTTATTTCTTCTTCATCATCGAAAGGGCGGTGCACACATTACATCATAAGATAATAGAGAGTATTGAGGCGGAGCAAAGTCACACCAATATCCATAGCTTGCGACCTGACCCTCGGTTACATCAACTCCATCTGAGCTCCGTAGCTCTCAACAAAATACAAACTCAAAACTCCACAAGAACTCCAAAAGATACTAAAGATATGATAAGGTTATCGCTTCAGATATAGATGCCTTAACCTACTTTCTATCTCTTCTATTTATACTACAAAATTGGGTTAAAAACCCTTACATTACATTCCAAAACCCTAACCCTAACATGGCTAAGTTTGTCCACGTCTGCATTGGATTTCCGCAAATCCTGCCACACACGTTGCTTTTCCTCAAAATATGGCGCACTCTCCTTCTTGGTTTGATCTGCCTCGTTAACTGCGTTGTTCTCAGCCTCTGCTCCAAAATTGACTCTTCTCTCAACATAGCCCTGTGCCAACAACACCACACCAAAATCTCATTTCAACACATCAAAAATATCTAACACTCTTTCAATATGTCATTTCAAGTTATTAATAACGTGAACGTGTCTGCATTTATATATGCCAAGAATGCATGCATGTTATGGAAGAAGTTTTTTTCTTATGTAAGAAAAATGCATACAAGTTATGGTGAAGTAAAAGTAATTTTATTTAAGAAAAAATCATATGCATTTTGGTGAAGTAAAACACATATGCATTATTTTGACCTAGTTTTTGTGTTAAGTGACCTAACCTTCTTGAACCTAGATTTTGTAAATACATTGGCTTTATAAATTTACATAATATGAGTTGTTTTTTAAATATTGGATTGCAACTATTACCAACTTTGTACACTCACCCATAAACATACAATAAAACATATCTAATAGAAAATTATCAATTAAAACTTATTCATATAAATATAATATTGAAAATTCTTTATTTCTAGGGATTGGTTCAAGAGCAACGTTTATAAATATAATATTGAAAATTCTTTATTTCTAGGGATTGGTTCAAGAGCAACGTTTATAAATATAATATTGAAAATTCTTTATTTCTAGTGAAGTTTTACACTAGCCCATTTGTTCACAAGCAACGTTTGCAATTCAATATTCCAAGAACAAAGTTTTAAACTCCATTCGCTGCAAAAGCGTAGAAACCCCTCACTCCTTGCTAGAGGCCTAGAAATATTATTGCTCGAATTTTCTAGAATCATGTTTGGGAAATTTAAATTTGAGCCCCCATAGATCTAGGTCTTTCTTCGTTTTGTGTTTTTTAATACCGTTGAGAATACCCTCGTTTCGCATATACTTATTGGCATTACCCCTCCTATTACAAGGGGAAGGAAAACTAATCGGGACCAAAATGCTTATGAATCATAAATGAATGTTTAATTGGGACATTAAGAAACTATTAGTTTTCCCCAATTAAAAAGGGGTTAGAGAAAGCATGAGATAAAAATGTTCTACTCTTGTATTTATCATTGTAATCAGTTTGTTAAAATGTATCCATGTACTCAAGAAATTGGCATAAGTATCCCTTGGAAGAAAATTCATAAAATCTTACAATGATAGTATGAAGGGAGGAAGGAATTATGCAAAAAAAACCCAAGTATATAGAGATTTTTATGAACCAATACCATGTAACTTATTGGTAAGCCTCGACAACAAACTATTTTTATTATAATACAAATTCTATTTCAGTTTAAAAAAATTAATAATTAAGGAATATAGTTTATATTTAAAAACTAAAATTAGAAGGTAAATGTTAAAGATTATAAATTGTGGTAAAAGGATATGACATTATCATTAATAAGAGTTAAAAATTAATAACTAAGATGAAGTACTACACTTTTAATGTTAGGGGTTAAAAGATGGTTGGATTAATCCACGTTATTTATTATAGTCTAAACATTAGAGTGAGAATTATTTATTAAAAATTAAAGTTTAAAGAATACATTTTATGTTTTGTAAAGTTATTTATTATATTCTAAACATTAGAGTGAGAATTATTTATTAAAAATTAAAGTTTAAAGAATATATTTTATGTTTTGTAAAGTTAAAGATTAGGAGTTAAAAGTTGGGAATCCAAAGATTTAGATTTAATAATTAGGAATTAATGATCAATATTTTGGTGTTAAGAGTTACATTTAAGATTATATTAAGGGATGATGTTTAGAAGGTTAAGTGTTTTTTAAATTAGATTTTAGTTTTAAAGATTTTTAA
>SNQJ01S0012303.1:56649-67433 GCA_010110895.2 Picea sitchensis
TTGAACCAAGTTCATGTATGGTTGATGAAGTTTTATCTGTTTGTAGTATCTCACAATACAAAAAACAATGGTTGTTATTTTATAGTTCTTCCCATCACATGTGTTCACATAAAATTTGGTTTTCTTCTTACCAATATATAGAGGACGGTGTTGTTTTTATGGGAAATGATATTTCTTGTAAAATTGTTGGGATTGGGAGCATCAATATTAAGATGTTTGATGGTACTGTAAGAAYGTTTATGGATGTTGGACATGTACTAGAACTTAAAATAGTTTAATTTACTTGGGAGTTTTGAATTCTAGAGGTTACAGGTTTATAGTTCAAGGTGGAGCACCGAAAGTGTCCAAGGGCATCTTGGTGGTTATGAAGACTACACAGATTGTAAACCTTTAAAAACTAGAAGGAAGCACTCAAGTAAACAAAGCAATGGTGGTATCTAAGGAAGCAATGGTATTTACTTGTTTATGGAATCAATGACTGCGCCATATGAGCAAGAAAGGGTTGGGGCCATAGGTACTGGTAAATCATAAGCTATTTTGAGAATTACAAGCGTTGAATTCCTGCAAATTTAATATCTTTGTTGGTTATAGTGGAGATAAGGGATTTAGATTGTGATGTCCTATTTCCCACAAAATCATCATAGACATGTACATGGAAAAATTAGATGTTGTTCAAGATCGCAAAGGGATATTTGTTTGTAAACTCAAGGAATCATTGTATGGCCTAAAGGTACCCAGAAAATGGTACAAGATGGTTGATTCCTTCATTGTGAGCCAAATTTTCATTATAAGTGAGGATGATCATTGCATTTACTTCAAAAGTTTCAATAGAATATTCATTATCTTGGTGTTATATGTTGATGATATGCTTGTTACAATCCCAATCATGGTTGAGATGAGTAGGTTAAAGGATCACTTGGTCAAGATGTTTCAAATGAAGGATATAGGAGAAACCAAACAAATGTTGCCCACAGAAGTACACAAAAACGGGAAAAATGGTAAGTTGTGGTTATCACAACAATTGTCTATGGTGAAGATATTGATGAGGTTTATTGTGAACATTGTAAAACTAGTAAATATTCATTTATCTTTCCATTGCAAGTTTTTTTCAAGTTTTTCGTCTTGGTAGTAAGGAAGAGAAGTATTATATGTATTGTGTACCATATGCTAATAGAATATGAAGGTTGATGTTTGCGATGGAATATTCAAATATTTCACATGCAACTGGTTTTGTTAGTGGACACAAGAAAAAACCAGGTAAAGAGCATGGAAATGGGTGCTTCAGTATGTTAGAGGAATGAGTATCACCTACAGTGGTTGTAGTGATTTAGCCTTTGGTTATGTTGATTCAGAGGAGGTGGAGGAGGTGGAGTTGCCCAGATTGGAGAAAACTATGTATACAGATTCATGTTACTGATATTGTTAGAGAAGCTGCGGTGGTGTTTAGACTCTCTTGTATTGCAGAAAAGGTGATGATTGATTTGTTGGGAAGGTATCAAGAAATTTTTATCAAGGTGGAGATTGTAGGGTGGTGAAAACACACATCTTGCAGTTACAATACGACTGGAGGTTTCTAAATCATTTAGCTTTCCGTATTTTTGGAAATTCTTGAGATCTTTCCTGTTTAAATACATAGTCTCATGAGGTGATCCATGAGACTTGTAAATTCATTTCTCCACTTGGCTGAGCAACAAAGGATATCATTTCCCCCGATTTTGTTCTTGTATGTTGTGTGATTGTTTATCTTTGTTATTTTCTCTGTTATTCATTATATGGTTTGCAGGTCGATCCCCAAAAAATGTTTAGGATACAATAAAATCCACCAACATGACCCTCTCTACACTCTTCTCTATGATTTTAGGTTATTTGGTTGTGAAACTGACAATGGAGAAGCATAAAATAAAATGAAAATGAAGTTGAAGCGATTATGTCTATGCCTATATGAAAACATGCTTCAAACACACACATTCAAACCATTTCCATTGTCATAAAAATTAAAAATATTGTTTTGAATGGGAACATGAAACAAGACAAGAAAAAATTAGGGTTGCAATAAAATCCATGAACTAAAGTGGACCTCTTGCAGGGGAATTAAAACTTCTAGCTTACACACCACAAATCACTTTTTCAATAAAATCCAATGATATTTCTCCAAACTAGTCCTCTTCACCTAAAACATACCCATACTCGTTTTTAGGCTACAAGGAGATTTAATTCTCCTCACCGAGGCACCCATATAACTCTTGATTTCCCCTACGTTCTATTATAATTATGCAATCACAAAATTCTACACTTAGTCAATTTAAGAACATGCAATTGGAATTCACAGTAGATGCAGAGACACAAGTATGGTTGGGTGACACCAATGTGCTTAACACTCGTATAAGTATTTTTATAAAAATGTTGTTAGAATGCTTACAAGGAGACTAGATCACAACTCTTTGTATAAGAAATACAAGGCTAGGTCAAGTCACACCTGACTTTCCTACTCATACAAGGCTAGGTCAAGTCACACCTGACTTTCCTACGTAGAAAATACAGACGGTTTCACGGGGTTTCCTAGAAACCAAAAGTTTCTCTCTTGTTGGAAACCTTTGTAACCCTTGTTGGTAGCCCTCGAGTAGTACTGCATCAGACAAAACCTATACAGGACCATCACTCCCACTTACTGATGGGTATATAGGGAGTCCCTTAGGTCTCCTGAAACCAACCCTAGTTCAACTTATTGGTTGATTGACTGTTATAGTGCCACCAAGAACAACACTCGAGAAGATACTCTCTAGTACCTGGGTAATTAGGTAGTACGACTAAGGGTGTAGTTGATCCTCCTTACTTGGTTCCCTGATCTATTGTTTTGAATACTATTGTTCGACCCCACACATTTATCAGAGAGCTATACCACATGGAAAACACTTTCCCATAGGCACTCTGCAAACCCTAACCTGGGGGGGACATACCAAACAAGGAACATAAAGGACATTTTCACTATGAAACCTTGTCTCCTGATTCTAGTTGTGAAATTACTACACATTTTTTCCTATCAAGCATTTGGGCATTTCAATGCTGCAGTATTATTCAGATCAAAGTATAACTCCGCAACAAAAAAATCTAGGTCCTTCTCGTGCCCTTATTTGATACCTATATCATTAGATTCCCCTTTTCATCCTGATCGTTGTAATACCTATCATTTTTAACCCTTTTTTACCTCGTGGACCCATACCATTCTCAGGACCTTTATTTCCCACTTTTTCCCCCATGGACCCATACCCTTCTCCTTAAAAAGAATTCTTTCAGTTGGACTCCAACAGTTGACCAATCCTTCCAAGCCTCGAAAGAAGCTATGTGCATACTCCTGTACTATCCCTACCTGACTTCTCCAAGACCTTTTTTCTGGAATGTGATGCATCACAGAGAGGAATCAAGGCAGTCCTCATTCAAGATGTACGACCTTTGGACTTCACCAACAAAATGTTGTCGAATCGACATTTGGGCCAATCGATTTATGAAAATGAAATGTTGGCTATTTTGCATGCAGTGAATCTTTGGCGCCCTTATCTATTGGGACACTGCTTCCAAATTAAAACATATCATCAAACCCTCAAGCACTTCCTGGAACAAATAATTTCATTCACAGAGCAACAAAAAGGGTGACCAGGCTGTTTGGATATGATTAGAAGATTGTTTACAAGAAGGGAAAGGAAAATGTTGTGGTTGATACTCTTTTCAGGAAATATGAAGAAGAAGGGTCCTTCATTTCCCTCTCATTCATTGTCACCGACTAGCTTCAAGGTGTTCGACAAGAATGGTTGCAATACCCCAAAATTTCCAGCCTAATCCAAAAAATTCAACAGGATCCCCAAGTTGCTTTAGGTTACTCTTAGAACAATGAAGAGTTTCACTATAAAGGTCACTTTTATTTAAGAAAACAATCGGACCTTAAACCCAAGGTTCGCTCTGAGTTTCATGCTTCACCTATAGCGGGCCATTCAGGTTTTACCAAAACATATGAATGGGTCAAATGATCTCTCTTATGGGATGGTATGAAATAGGACATCGACACCTGTGTGGTCGAATGTGATACATTTCAACGCAATAAGGGAGAGACTATCAAACCTCTTGGTACACTCTAACCACTTCGAATTCCACTTATTATTTGGACATATATTTCTATGTATTTCATTGTTGGCTTACCCAAATCAGGAAATAAGACCATGTACATAGCATCCATAATGGCTCAAATTTTTATGGATAATATCTTAAAATTCCATGGAATGCCTCATTTTATTGTTTTTGACTGCGATCTCACTTTTACCAGCAATTTCTAGCAAGAATTATTCATGCTCCATGGAACTTAATTGCATCTCAATACAACATATCATCCCTAGAGTGATGGTCAAATGGAAGCAGTCAACAAGTGGTTGGAAACATATTTGAGGTGTTTTGCATCTGACATACAACATTAGTGGGTTCAATGGTTACCCCTAGTTGAATGGTGGTACAACACCTCTTACTATATTTCCACTTGCACGACTCCTTTTGAAGTCGTCTACGAACATACGCCACCATCGGTTCTCCCATACATGTTGGGTATGTCCAAGGTTCAAGAGGTTGACTACAATCTTACCGTATGCAAGACCATTCTCTACACTCTCAAAGAAAATTTGGTAATGGCTCAAAATTGCATGAAGCAATAGGAAGATCATGGTCATTCTGAACGTCAATTTGCTGAAAAGGATCAAGTGTTTCTTTGTCTCTATCCGTACAAGCAAACTTCACTCAAAGCCCAACATTGTCAAAAACTTGCACCAAAATTGTATGGTCCTTCTATTATTCTCAAATGCGTGGGGCCAATGGCCTATCAGTTAGCTTTCTCAAATCACTCCAAGCTACATCCTGTTTTTCATGTGTCATGCTTGAAAAAAGTGATTGGCACCAAATTCCACACCTAGACCAACCTACCAAAGTTGGATGAAGAAGGTTCCATTTGGTTGCAGCCACAAGCTGTATTGGACCAACAAGAACATAGTCCCCTCCAGTGCACCATCCAGGAAGCTTTGGTTCACTGGAAGGATACTCCATGCGAAGATGCCACCTGGGCACCAGGTACCATTCTGCAACAATTTCCTCATCTTAAGCCTTGAGGAGAAGACTACGTTTCAAGAGGGAGGGCATGTTAGGGACCTAACCCCTCATATAAATAGAATAATATATTTTCCATGTAATAAAGTATGACATTAGTTAATAAGACCTAATTATATTTTCCATGCAATAAAGACGACATTAGTTATTAAGATCTATTTAATAAATGTGAACAAGTCAATGTTCGCTTCTAGAAAAATCTTCCTCTAAAATGTTCTTTAGAATATTGAATTAGGATAAATAAGAGTATGAGGCATGAGAATGTTTGTCTTGAGAATTATTGTAATAGACTTCTAGTCTACTTGGAGGTTGCCCCCTAAAAGAGACAAGTGAACATTATTTTCTTTGTATAAATATATTATTTCTAATATTATTCTTCTCAATATTTTATTATTTGCTAAATATTTATGTTTCTGCGTATTATATTCCATCTACTACCTTACACATCCCATCTTATACCCAACTATTATTTAAAACTATTTCATTAAACATCTTTTAAATAAAATAACATATAATTTGAAAAATATATTGTTTAATAAAATAATACATATTTGAAAATATATTTTATTTATAATAATAAAAGAAATATTATATTTATATAAAATTATTTAATTTATTTATCATGCTTTTAAAATTTAAAAGTTTTAGAATCTTTATAAATATATTTCACAAACCATCCATAAAATCTTAATCTTGGTGGTCGCCATCCCGTGATCACCTTGAAACCCACTCACTATTGTCGGATAGTAGCAGTGGTCGCCATCCCGTGATTACCTTGAAACCCACTCGCAGTAGCGTTGCCACGTTAGAGAAAAACAAATGATCATTATGATCTTGGTGGTCGTGGTCAATCACTATTGTCGATTAATTTTAGCGCCAGCGTCCCAACCTTATAGAAAAGTAATTCGTTAAAAAATACTACTGTACAAAGCAGTGGGCTAACTCGGAGAAATCTTTTTTCTTGAGTTATTTTTCAGGTAGTTTTTTATGGGGTGATTTTAAATTTTTGGTTAATCCAAAATTTTGATTGATTTTTTTAACATCACAATTTTGAAATACTTGAAACTTTGATTTATGCAAAAACTTAAAATATTTCTGAAAATCTTACCAGATTCAGGCTCATTTTTTATTTAATTTTTTTCCAAAAAACGGTTCTGTTTAATCAGAGTTATCCTCCTCCTTAACCAACACGGTTTCCAGTTCATAACAGGGCAATCCATCTCCAAATTCGAAGGAAAGAAGCGCCAAAAACACGTTGAATGAGGCGCAATTCGTTCCATTTTTATCCAATTTCATGTTACTTACACGTTGACAGTTGCCCGACCGACCTCCGTATAATCCCGATCTGTTGCTTTTGATGACGTTAAATTATTTAATGCTGATTCGGTAGATTCACATGCATCAGACGGGAAAATTGACTTACTAATGAAAGCACAAAACATGGGAATTTTTTTTATGATGGGAAATAGAAGAAAGTCAATGTATTTAATTATCAGAATTATCATCTGGACTGTGCAAAGCAGATATAGAATTACTTAATTATCGTGTTGCTGACAGAATTATCATCTGGACTGTGCAAAGCAGATATAGAATTACTTAATTATCGTGTTGCTGACACAATTATCATCCGCACTATGCAAAGTTCTTTTGGACTGAAATTTTTTATTATGGTGAACCGTAACGTTGTTTTATCATCGACAGATATGGACATGATAAAATAAAATAAAATGTTTCTGCGCCCAAGTATGGACAGATAGACCGTGTCATTTAAATCATAAGAAAGAAATATGTTGAGAATGTGTTACACATATGAAATGTTTGGCTGCAGTGAGTTGATAAATGGAATGTGGCAATTACATATTCTTACAGTAATGTTTTAATGTGATTAGGTAAATGTTAAAAAGTAAACATGTTAACGGATGCCTTGATAAATGCAATGCATAGCCATCAGATTAGGGTTTAAGGTTAAATAAGGTTAAAAGATCATTAATTGTGCCCATTGTCAATAGGTGTACGTCTTTCTGCGTAACAACTTTGCAATGCCCATGCACACCATTCATCACATCTATACACACGGTGGTAAATCATTAACCAGCTGAATTTTAAAATCCTCTAACGAGGGATGGAATTTGACTTTGCCGATTTGACTGTCAAATATGACGGTCGTAAATCATTAACCCACTGAAATTTAATCCTCCAACCAGGGATGGAATTTGACTTTGCATGATACTGGGCGAATTTAATCATCCAAGCAGGGATGAAATTTGACTTTGCATGATACTGGGCGATTTGAGTGTCAAATAAAGATTCTTGATAATCGTGAATATTCTAGGTAACAGAGTTGTCTAAACAATGACGGGATATTTCGTTTTGAAATTTTTACGTCGAAAGGCGTACACCTATTGATAATGGGCACATTTAATATGTTTTCAGTACTTAATCAGTTTTGTATGGAGAAGATTAAATATTGTTGGAATATTTTTAGTTGTCCCAATAAATCAATGGTTGTGATTTCAACCACTAACTTCCTCACTATTATAAAGACCACAGTTTACATGTTTATTTTTTTACTTTTACTTAATCATATTTAAAATTTACTATGATGTCTAGCTGATTGCCACCTTTGAGTGATTAACTTTTCATTTTCTTAAGAGCCCAAGTTTACCAACCACGATTTTTACTCCAACTATTATTTATTGGGCGAGATTTTCCTGCGTGAAGCTCTTACCACGTCGGTTATTTAATGCACATGGTTTTGTGATTTAATGCCCAGGGCTCCATTATTTTGACGTTCACCAGCTACTAGTGACTTGTGACTGTGCTAGTTATCCTACTTTAAGTATCTAAATTTAAATCGATACCGTCCATTCAATGGTGGTTATGAAGAAAAATCAATAACTTTGTTCCATACCTATCGTTGACTTTGCTCCATATCTGTTTCTATGGATGGAATCTGCAATCTAGATAAGGATTGCCTGGGCACCTCCAACTTTGTGAACCAAACGAAAAATGCCCAAACCAAAAGTTGCATTTGTGGTAAGTACATAGTAAGTATGGATAACCATTCTATGACAGATCAAACCATTTGGAATTGGCAGACTTATGAGTGTTAAATATAATGTAACCTCAACAATCTGACTGTACACTGTCAGCTGTCCTGGCCAGCTGTACTTTCCATTCTTGATTTGCTTGAGCCTATTTAGCTCAGCTATTTCCCATTGCATTGTAATCTCTTCAGTTCTTCATATATTCTAATATATTGTTTTTTGTTCTATTCTTTCTCTCTGCATTTCTTGCTTCACAATTTATCATGGTATCAGAGCTACAGTAGTAAGCCTCTTCACACAGGCTGGAGAGCAACACGATCCTCACAGCGGAGAGCTTCATGGATCTCGAGAATCATTTGACATAGACTTTTCACAAGGCTTGGAGAGTTGTCCATCATACTCTCGAAAGATTCTCGAAGGAAACTTCCACGAGGAAGAAGACCGTCATACGCTCAAAAGATCAGCGTAAGAAGCTCACGCGCCGAAGAGAGCGTACAACGCTCGAAAGAACAAGGAAGAAGAGATTGCAGAAGGAAGAAACAGTAAAGATTCTTGTAATCTTTTCAAGAATCATCAAGATTCATGAAGAAGAGCTGCAGGACGGAAGCACATTTAAAGAACTCGAAGAATTCGTTCAAAATCGTTAAAGATTCCTGCAGAAGGCAGAATCGTTTAAAGTTTTTCGAAATTCGCTCAAATCTGTCAAAGATTGTAGCAGAGAACGAAGAACTCGTGAAATTATTTCAAATCTTTGAAAGATTCATGAATCTTTCTTCCACAGGAGTAAAGAACGCGTCTCAGGTGCAAAGAAGAGCCACTGAGGCCGTAAGATTCGTCCTGTGAACGGATCCGAAGCGGGGAACCAGTTCACAAGGGACGAGGAGAGCATGGAAAAGGTGAAAGACTTTCTACCGTTAGATCTTGTGCAGAGAACCGACAGCCGTTGGATCAACGAGAAAGTGCACGAGGTTTAGTCCTCTGTAGTGCCAAGGAGAAATTTTCGACTTGTGAAGTCACGAAATCCCGACATCATCTGGACCGTCCATCAAGAAACACGTGGCGAGATCTCGGCATTTTGCTGACTCGCAAAGTGTAAAGGTCAAAAGACTGTCGTGAGAATTCACGAATCGCAAAATCACAAGTCATTATGGACCGTTGGATCAAGAAAGATCGTGAGTCGTCGATCTTATCCCATCGCAAAATTAGGAATCGGGAGTTGGACGAGCAAAGGTGATTGCACTCCAAAACTCCGATACGCGATATCACGAAATCCCGAGAGGACTTGTGAGCCGTCCATCAAAGAGGACAGGTGGCAGCAGATCCAAGTGCCGTCAAATCGGCATATCGAAGTTCGCGGTTTTGAAAGACCGTCGCAACATGAGCTCTAAACTCGCGAAATCGCGATTCACGGAATAGCGATAAGATCACAGCCGTCCATTTGTTCAGACACGTGGCGGACATCGAGGAAACTATCGGCGTTTAGGCAACCGGGGTTTTCAAGTTGACAGAAACTTTGGAGTCGCAAGTTGCGAAATCGCGAAACGACGAGGACCGTCCATCTTGAGGGGATGCGTGGCGTAAATCCGAGGACTCGGGAAAAGTCCCGAAAAGGAAAGGGCCATCGACGCATCGGGATTCGGCGTTTTGCGAATCTTGAGGACAAGAAACACAAGCATTTCGGAACTGTGAAGTCTGAAATCCCGACAGGAGGAAAGCTCCATTTTGGGGCCCAGCTGACGTCATCTCGTCAAAACGAGGGATCGAGAATCTCCACGGTGAAACCCCTGAAGCAGACTTGAGTCATCCATCTGTTGGGACGCGTGGCGGAGATCAAAGGAATCGGGAAAGTCCCGAAAGGAAAGCGCCATCGGCAAATCGGAGATCAGGGAATCGAGGAGTCAGAAGAGCTCGTCATCAGGGTTCACAAAGTCCCGATTCGCCATATCCCGATAAGATCTGGACCATCAGATCACAGGAAGATTTGGACCGTTGAATTGTCCAAAGGAAAATTTCGCATTTCGGCAATTTGAAAGACAAAAAACCCGGAAAATCCCATAGTGCTTTAACACAAGGCGCGTGGTCACATTGCACCATGACAAAGGCCAATTCAAGGCCGATAAGCTCTCATCGACAATCGATGTTTCAGCGATCGAAGGTAAATACGAAATTTCCCTCTATTTTTTCCCGAGATTTTTTTTCAAAAAAAAAAATGTCGTCTGGTAACTTAGGAGCAACTCAGGGTCCGATTCTACTTGGAAAGAACTATGAGTTCTGGTCTCTTCGGATGAGATCTTTCTTGCAAGCACAAGAGTGCTCGGAGCCAGTGGATCTTGGATATGTGGAACCAGATCCAGCCGCCCTCTCTGCCATGACAAATCCGCAAAGAATTGCTCAGGCAACATTGAGGAACAAAGAAAATAAAGCGAAATTCTAGATTCAAAATTCTGTGGATGATTCGATTTTCTCAAAAATCACAGGCGTTGGTACTTCAAAACAGGCCTGGGACATCCTTAAATCTTCCTACCAAGGAAATGACAGGGTCAAAACAGTTAAACTGCAGACCTTGAGGACGCAATTCGAGACTCTAAGGATGACAGA
>SNQJ01S0012303.1:71731-101838 GCA_010110895.2 Picea sitchensis
TCTCAATTTTGGCTTATGGTACACTAAATCTGATAGTAATCAAATTTTTGGTTACACAGACAGTGATTTTGCAGGCAACCTAGATGACAGGAAAAGCACATCTCGACATGTTTTTCAACTGGGCATGAACCTAATCTCATGGGCATCAAAGAAGCAGCCAATTGTTTCAATATCTTCTGCAGAGGCATAGTATGTAGCTGCTACCTCAGCATCATGTCAAGTTGTGTGGCTGAGAAAAATATTAAAAGATATGTCACATATAGAAAAGGATCCAACTCCTATTTTCTATGACAATACATCAGTGATTGCTCTATCCAAGAATCATGTGTTTCACAAGAAAAGAAAACACATCGACACTCGTTTTCATTTCATATGCGAGCTAGTCAATAATGGGGATATTGCACTACAATTTTGTGGTTCTTGAGATCACCTTGCTGATATCTTCACAAAGCCACTAGGAAAATCGGTTTTTGATTTTCAGAGACAACACTTAGGCATAGTCAGTGTTGATGATTGTAACTGTTGAGTTTAGGAGGGAGTGTTAAATATAATGTAACCTCAACAGTTTGACTGTACACTGCGAGTTGTCCTGACCAGCTGTACTTTCTATTTTTGTCTTGCTTGAGCCTATTTAGCTCAGCCATCTCCCATTGCATTGTATCTCTTCAGAATAACTTCATCTTCTCTTCTTCATACATTTGAATATACTATTTTTTGTTCTATCTTTCTCTCTGCATTTCTTGCTTCAGAATTTATCATATATTACACGTTGAATATCTGTGATGGCAAGATCGGTCAATGAAATAGAGATAATCATAAACAGAACTGCAAAAAAAAAAATATGTGGGATGATTCCAGCCATATAAACCTAAATGCAGTAAAAGAAATCAAAGCAGAGTAAACCAACAATATAAACTTAAATGCAGTAAAAGAAATCAAAGCATAGTAATGATTAGTGGCTTGCATATATATTAATCATTTTTAATATTTAAATGTGGTAATTATATATTTTTATAGTAATTTTAGAATGCGATTAGGTAAATGTAAAAGAGTAAACATGTTAACTCATTCCTTCATAAATGCAAGGAAGTTATGAACAATAAATATGACTCATTGATTTCAGACTACTACTAAGAATATGCCAGCATCTTCAATGCACAACCATCACATTAATATTTAATGTTAAAAGATCATTAATTGTGCCCATTGACAATATGTGTAACTATAGAAGTAACTATAACTTAATTATACTTAAAAAAATAATAGTATGTCTAGTCCCATTTAATTAAAATGAAAAATGTCTAACCTGTGAAAGGATGACGCATTCCCTTCCTCTACCCACTACTCAGTTCATGTAGATAATGTGAATCTTTCTAAACCCAATGGTACTGAAATAATATAGTATGGTTTTGTATTCAAATACCATAATATAATACATAAAATTGAAACAACTTGAACATTCCGTGAAAAATTCATCATTGTTTTGTAAAGCATAAAAAACCAGTGACAAATCCATTCATCATTGTTTTGTAAAGCATAAACGACCAGCAACAAATCCCTTGTTGGGCTCCTTAGCATACATATTCATCACTGGTTTGTAAAGCGTGAACAACCCTTGACAAATCCCTTGTTGGTGAGCTCCTTCTCATACATTTTCACCATTGTTTTGTAAAGGAGGTAAGCTTACAGTTCCCTCTATACTTTATGGGTAGTGTAGAATATATCAATTTTATATCTAGTATAAATAATTAAAAAAAATATTTTTTCAAAAATTTAATCTTCATTTATTTTTTAGAAATTCAAAATTTACATTAAATTGATAAATATACAATTAATTATTATAATTGATTCAATTTATCTTTTAATGTTATTTTTTTATACAAAATTTTGTAATTAATTATTATTTACATTATGAAATTGGTTATGGTTATGATTATAGTTTTAATTTTATATAATAACTATATTATTTTACATAGTTGATGTTATAATATTATAAATTACATCTTTTATTAATATAAATATATTTATATAATTTTAAAATAATATAAATATATTGATATAATTTTAAAAAATTTCATGTCAGTATTTTATATAATTTTTCGTATATCCATATTTTATATAATTTTAAAATTGTGAATATTTATATTTATAAATATTTATAAATTAAAATTGTGAATATTTATATTTATAAATATCTATATTTATAAATATTTACCTTATCTAAGTTTTCTAATTTTAGGAAGAAAGATCTACTTAAAAATGTTTCAATTAATTAAAAAAAAACAATAATTTATGATTTTATCTTTGAATTTATAGAGGTTGTTAATTTATAAAATGAAAAAAAAAATTATGATTTTATTTTTGAATTTATCGTTGCAAAAATTGTTATGATAAATTGTTCATTTAATTGTGAAATTTTTTTAATAGATTTTTATATTTAATTTTTTTTAATTTATTTATACATTAAAAAGATTAAAGTTATTTTGATTAATACAATTAAAATTTTATTTTAAATCATTTAAGTGATTTTCATAAATATATTTAAAATTTTATTTTATGATTATAAATTTGTCTTATTTTTATTTTTTTTTATTTTTTTTACTTATGTATCATATTGTTTTTGCATCTCTTATATATGATTATTTTATTAGTTTACCTGGAAGTAAATTGTTTAAAATAATAATGAAAATATTAACATGTACAAAATACAAATATTTTTTAATTCAAATTAAATTATTTAAATAACAATATTTTAATTTAATATTTTGATTACAAATATTTTTTAATTCAAATTAAATTATTTAAATAACAATATTTTTAGTTTATATTTTGATTTACATAAACATATTTTAAATTTGTTAAAATATATAAATATATTTCATATCTTTATAAAAACTCTAATATTTGATGAAAACATTATTTTATTATAAAATAAAATAAAATAATATATAAAGAGAAATATCCATGGCGTGAAAAAATTTATCACCTTTTTTACACTCAAAGGGTTGAAGAAGACCCCCGATGAGGTGTCAGAGTGCTCCATACATCCATCTGAGAACTCAAAGCCTGCCACCTCGCCTCAAGCAACGTGAAATCACTTGATGCTCCCTTTGGCCTTTATTGCCAGTTTATGAACTCTGCAACTATCCATTTCTATGTGCTCTCAACTAATTGCTTCAGTTCGCTTAGCCCAGGCTTCCCGTCATGGCTATGGAAATTGTACACTACCCGATCCTCCTGCACTCGTGTGCATTTACTCTTCATCCTCCCTCTTATGGCGACGTCCCTCCCCCCAATTGGTATCTATCGCCCTCTCCTTCTGACTACTCTTGCACTTTGTCGTTCTCCCTGGTGCCCACCTAGATATCCCTGCTTGAATCTCTGCCTTACCCTCATGTTTGTTAGGCTATGCCTCGCCTTTCTGGGAAGCCAAAGAGAGTTTACCTCTAGTACCAGAACATAGAGGCCATGGCCAGCAAGAACCCACCCACTTTCACTCCTACTCTTAGCTCCTCACCTCCATCATCCACTCAATCCTCACCAGACCAGTGTGGCCTTCCGCCTCTATCCTCACCATAGGCTTATCGGTTTGAATGGTTTGACCTTTAAGGTAATTCTCCTGTATTTTCTCCTGGACCTCTCCCAAACCTGGCCTCAACCTCAAAACCATCATTGGCATGCCCCTCTAGTCCACCACCATTTGCTACCTCGCCACCCCCCTCGCCACCCCTGTTGTCAGCTTCTGTTCCTTCGCTGGAGGAATTCAATGCTCAATTGCAAGAAATTCAATTGGATGTGACTCAAGGCCAAGATCTTCTCTAGAAGGACTGTACTTTATGCTTGCAACTCCGAGATTCGATCTCAATTCTCCATGATTTGGTCTTCGCAGTCTGTAAGGACATCGATGACCTTTGTTTTCGGATAGAACACCTAGATCAGCACACAAAGAAAATTGAATCTCTACTCTCGACCCTGCTTCGCTCCTTGCATTCACAAGATTCGGGCATCGATTCCCCCGCATCTCCAGAGGCATTTTGTGCTTCAAACTTCCAAAGGGAGGATGAACGAGACATGGATACATGTGAAAAGGAAATTGAGGACAAGTGAGACCAACACGCAGAGGAAGCCGATAACATGCAAGAACACCAGACACCATGACAATTAGTAGGCACACATTTGTCAAAATTCTTGTTTTATTTTGACAAATGTTAGTTGTTTCTCGAAGGTTATTTTTAGACTATTGAATTTTAGTACGTCTATTTTTTGAGCCTCTCAGACGATAGGAATTTTATGGTTCATAGTATGATCCTCTTTTGGTCCATAGTATTCATGCATGGTTTGTTCGAATCAGTTTCCCCACGGGGCGATTCAGACAATCATGTTTAATTATCACTGATTTTTACAGTCCAAGTGTCAGGCTAAGTTTGTTTCCCTTCGGGGAAACTCAGCACATCCAAAACTCGTTCACAAGACGATACTGTAATGTTTTCTCATGACAGGTAATATATAGCTTCTTACTTAAAAAAGGGGGGAGGGGGGTTGAAGAAGAAAAAAACAAAAAATAACTTTGTCAAAATTCCATGGCATGAAAAACTTTATCACCTTTGTGTCACTCAAATGATTGAATATGAAAAACACCTTTTGTTGGTTTACTTGAAAGTAAATTGTTTAAAATAATATTCAAAATACTAACATACAATATGAAAATACTTTTTTATTTAAAGTTAAATTATTTAAATAACATATTTTGATTGACATAAACATATTTTAAATTTGTAAAAATATATAAACATATTTCATATCTTTATCAAAAACTCTAATATAAAAAAATTTATTTCGATGAAAAATTTATTTCATTATAAAATAAGAAAAAATAATATATAAAAGAAAATGCCATGGCATGAAAACTTGGCCATACCTTCATTTTTGTAATGTGTCGAACACAAACCAACCTTTTCATGCAAAAAAAAATAACGTGATGTTGCAATCTAACGAGCAAAATCAGATGTTGCAATCTAACGAACAAAATCAAACGTTGCAATATAATGAACAAAATCATACGTGACAATGTGACGAACATAGTAATGTTGCACTGTTGCAACTACAATAATGTCCCAATGTGACGAACATAGTAATGTTGCAATGTGACAAACATAATAATGTCTCAATGTGACTAACATAGTAATGTTGCAATCTTCCAAACATAGTGACCTCGCAATGTGGTGAACATAAACGAACATCGCAATATGACTAACATTGCCCTGTTGTCACAATGTGACAAGCATATCCTCCCATTGAGATGTCACGCACATATTATGACGTCACAATGTAAAAAATATTTCCAAACATCGCAATGTGATGACCACAATGCATTGTCACCATGTGGTGTACACACACCAATGTGGCAACTTGAAAAACATAGAACAACATTTCAATGAGATGAACAATTCCAAATGTCGAAATGTGATGAACATACACCACTTTCGAAATGTGACAAACCTATTCCAATGCCATAATGTGACAAAAAAAAAACCTATGTCGTGAATCATAACCTTATGATGTCATGAAAAAAAATGGACGTTACAACATGACAAACATCGTAAAGTTTAAATGTGATGAACATAGTAACATCCCACCGCGTCGAACATAATATGATTGCAATCTGTCTAAAATAGTAACGTTGCAAAGTGTTGAACATAAACAAAAGTTGCAATATGATGAACAAAGCCCTTTTGCCACAATATGAATAGTAACCTCGCAATGTCGAAAACATAAATGGATGTTGGAATGTGGCGATCATTGCCTAATGACACAATCTAAATAGTAATGTCACAACGTGACAAACATAAACAGACGTTGCAACTTGACAAACATTGTCATGTCATCACAATTTGAAGAATATAAATTCATGTAGCAATGTTAGGAATATATTGTGACATCACAATGTGACAAACATTTTTAAACATCACAATGTGATGACCACAACCCATCGTTGCAATGTGATATACACAAACCAATGCAGCAATGTGACAAATATAGACCAACATTGCAATGAGACGAGCCTTTCCCAATGTCACAATGTCATGAACATAACCCCGTGTTGGAATGTGTCAAACACATTCCAACACCATAATATGACAAATAATCACATTAGTACATTACTTGATAGACCATTAATGTGTTAATTAATTTATACCTTAGTACTTTAGAACATCAATGTATTGTTGCATCAACTTATTGATACATTATTAATGTATTACTTTATTATTACTTTATTAATGTACTTCCTTTATTAATTATTAATACATTTCAACATCTATTTATGTTTTCAATATGACGAACATAAACTAACTTTGCACGAACCTTTCCCAATGTTGCAATGTCACGAACATAACCCACTATTGGAATGTATCAAAGTTATTCCAATTCCATAATGTGACAAACAACCACATTAGTAAAGTAATTAATAGACCATTAATGCATTACTTAATTTATACATTAGTACTCTAGTACATTAATGTATTATCACATCAACTTATTAATACATTATTAATGTATTACATTATTAATGTACTACATTATTATTAGTTTACTAATGTTTTAATACTTTATTGATGTAATTATTTTATTAATTATTAATACATTTCGCCATTCGGTTATGTTTGCAATGTGATTAACATAAACAAACTTCACAATGTGATGAAAATTGCCCTGTTGTTGCAATCTAAATAGTAATGTTGGAACTCAATGAATAGAACGAACGCCGCAATTTGATGAACATTGTCATGTTTTCATGATGCAACAAACATATCCTCATCTTGCAATGCAACACATAGATCCTAACGTCACAATGTGACAAACATTTCCAAATGTTTCAGTGTCACAACCACAACCCATTGTCGCAATGTGATGCACACAAACCAATGTGCCAATGCAACAAATGTACAACAACATAGAACAACATTGCAATGAGATAAAACATTTCCCAATGCTACAACATCACAAACATAATTGAATGCCACCAATGCCATAATGTAATAAGAAAAACCCTACGTCGCAAAAAAAATCTTACGATGTCATGTCATGAACAAAAATGGATGTTACAACATGACGAACATAGTACTCTTGTAATGTGAATAACATAGTAACATATCACTATGGAAAACATAATATCATTGCAATCTATCAAAAATAATAATGTCACAAAGTGTTGAACATAAACAAACGTCCCAATGTGATGAACAAAGCCCTTTTGTCACAATGTGAATAGTAACGTCGAAATGTGACAAACATTAATGAACATCACATTGCCTTGTTGTCACAAAGTGAATAGTAACATCACAACATGATGACCATAAATGGACATTGCAAAGTGATGAACATTGTCGTGTTTTCGCAATGTCACGAACCTATCTTCACATAGCAATGTGATGCACATATCCTCACATCAAAATGTGACAAACATTTTCAACCATCACAATGTGATGACCACAACCCATTCTTACAATATGATATACACAAGCCAATGTGGCAATGTGACAAATATAGACCATCATTGCAATGAGACAATTTTTTCACAATGTCGCAATGTCACGAATATAACCCACTATTGGAATGTGTCAAACCTATTCCAATTCCATAGTGTGACAAACAACAACATTAGTATAGTAATTAATAGATCCATAATGTAAAAAAACTATTCTAATGCCATAATTAGTATATCCATAATGTGACAAACAACCACATTAGTACATTAATTTATAGATCAATAATGTGTTAAACCTATTCCAATGCCATAATGTGACAAAAAACCGAATTAGTACATTTCCCAATGTGGCAATGTCATGAACATAATCGACTATCACCAACGCCATAATGTGACAAAAAAAAACCTTAGGATGTCATGTCATGACCAACAATGGATGTTACAACATGGCGAACATAGTAGTGTTGCAATGTGACGAACATAGTAACATCCCACTATGGAAAACATAGTATCATTGCAATCTATCAAAAATAATAACATCGCAAAGTGTTGAACATAAACGAACATCACAATGTAATGAAAAAATCCTGTTAGTCACAATGTGAATAGTAACGTCGCAATGTGATGAACATTTCCCTGTTGTCACAATATGAATCGTAACGTCACAACGTGATGACCATAAATGGACGTTGCAATGTAACGAACATTGTCATGTTGTCGCAATGTGATGAACCTATTTTCACGCAGCAATGTGATGTACATATCCTGAAATCACAATGTGACAAACATTTTCAAACATTGTAATGTGACGATCACAACCCATTGTTGCAATGTGATGTACACAAACCAATGTGGCAATGTGACAAATATAGACCAACATTACAATCAGACGAACCTTTCCCAATGTCACAATGTCATGAACATAACCCACTATTGAAACGTTTGAAACCCATTCCAATGCCATAATGTGACAAACAACCACATTAATACATTAATTAATAGATCATTAATGTATTAATTAATTTATATATTATTACTTTAGTACAATAATATATTATCACATCAACTTATTAATACATTATTAATGTATTACTTTATTATTACCTTAGTAATGATTTAATTCTTTATTAATGTACTTCCTTTATTAATTATTAAAAAATTTCGACGTCTCTTTATGTTTGCAAGGTGACGCACATAAACAAATGTTGCAATGTGATGAACATTGCCATGTTGTTGCAATATGAATAGTACCGTCACAATTCGATGAACATAAATGGACATCGCAATGTGATGAGCATTGTCCTGTTGTTGCAATGCGACAAACATATGCTCATGTCACAATGCAATGCATAGATACTAACGTCATAATGTGACAAACATTTTCTAACGTCACAATTTCACAACTAGAACCCATTGTTGCAATGTGATGTACAAAAACCAATGTACCATTGTGATAAACATAGATCAACATTGTAATGAGACGAACATTTCTTAATGTCATAATATCACGAACATAACCCACTATCAAAGTGTGTCAAACCTATTCCAATGCCATAATGTAATCAACAACCACATTAATACATTAATCAATAGGTCATTAACATATTAACTAATTAATACATTAGTACTTTAGTATATTAATGTATTATCACATCAACTTATTAATACATTATTAATGTATTAATTTATTACTACTTTAGTAATGTTTTAGTACTTTATTAATGTACTTCCTTTATTCATCAACATAATCAACATCGCCCACCATAATCATCTCCACATGGTCTACGAATCTCATCCATGGGCATGAACAATCATAGTCAACCCCGATCAACCATGGTAATGGTCAACGATAGCCAATCATGGTGAATTTCAACTATAGTCAACCATGGTGATGGTCAACCATGGCCAAGCATGGTGAAGTTAAACCATGACCAACCATAATGGTATATTAATTAATGCATTCATACACAAATACCTTAATTTCTTAAAGTATTATTGTATTATTATTTAATACATGAATGAAATGTTTAATTTTAAGTATTAATACATTAATAATAATAAAGTGCTAATAACAAATTTAATAGAGTATAAAGTATAAATTCAATGTATTAACACTTTCTTTAATTTTCACTAATTCAAATGGTTAAGATGTAGGTTTCGTTACACAAATACCTTAATTTCTTAAAGTATTATTGTATTATTATTTAATACATTAATAAAATGTTTAAGTTGAAGTATTAATACATTAATAATAATAAAGTGCTAATAACAAATTTAATAGAGTATAAAGTATAAATTCAATGTATTAACATTTTCTTCAATTTTCACTAATTCAAATGGTTAAGATGTAGGTTTCGTTTGAATTCAATACCCTTATGGTCTGTCAACTAGAAACAACTTAAATGTGGTTGTTGCTAGTATTTAATCCCTATCAACTTTTTAAATCAGTTCATTCATGAAAATTATAATTGTAATTTTAAATTTCCCTTTGTTTAAATATCATTATCCTACATAACCGTATACACTCCCCTCTTCCACCTATATCGATAAAAGCACCTAGCTTGAGGTTGAGGTATTTGCTAATGCATTAGGTGCTCCATTATGGTGCAGAACTTACGACGAAAATTATCAACTTTTCAGAAATGTTGTCAACAAAGTAACAGGTTGGAACTATTTTATTCATAGGTTCACTGTTCAACTACTCAACCTGTCATTTCAAAGTTTCCATCAGAATCTTTGAAAAACTATATACTTTTCACCGAAATTGACGAGCATCACAAATATGCATGTTTCCATGAGGCTAATTGAACTACTTTATCTATCAACAGGAGCATGATAGCTAATCGAATATTAGTGTCAATCCTAAAAATCAATATAATTCCAGTTCATATAAAAGCTTTCAAAGAATGTACTTGTCTTTCTTAAACATTTTACAGCTTTCAGCAAGCCCTACTTACCAACATTTTAAACCATTTATGTCGTCTCTTGTTAAACGCATGAAACGGGCATCCGCAGCATGATTTGCAATGCGAAGGTTCACTTGAGCTTCCATTGGGAGATGAAAATTGATGGTTAAATGGTCGTCATTATGCATCCTAAAGTTTAGGTAAAATCTTACCCCTAAAGAAGTCGAGTCCTACAGGGCTCTGCTTTCAAAGTACAAAATACTATGTAACATTGTCCTTTTCTTTGTTTCTCATTGTTATCACATTTTGCAATCCTCTTAATTTTTTGTTGGTAGTTTTAGGACACTTCTTAATTATAATATACATAGAGTTAACATATGATAAACTTTAATATTTATTATCCATTTTGATTTGGATATTGAAATATTTTGTTTATGACTCATATATATCATGGTTAGAAAGGGATCAAGTCTCTATAACTAAAAAAAAAAAGAGGAAAGTCTTTGAACCTAGAGGGATTTGATCCCCTTGACATATAATATATGATTTATGATGTATCTATATTTAAGATGGATATACACTGGTTACATGTGTGAGAGTAATATAGTTTAATGAATTTCATTATTATGAAGCATGAAGAAATGATTCTCTAGTCACTTGATTATTACAAAGACATAGTTCTCTAGTCAATATAGCAATGAAAATTATATCATAATTCTTGTTACATCCATAATAATTGTTTCCTAAGTACAACAAAACTTAATTAAAAGAGAGGTTTCAAGCTAGTAATATAAATGTGGTTGTAGTTATGTACAAAATCATTCATAATGTTTGATTATGGAGGATTCCACTCATAATTCATGCAAAAAAAAACATTTCTTTAATCATATATTAATCTATATTAATCATGTATATGATGAACAAATATACATAACCATGACAAAATATTTATCTTGTCTGTAAAATGATCCTAGGTAATTGACTAGTGTGAGTTATTCTCCTCCCAATCATAGGAAATCATCTATAGATTCCACCCCTTTGTTATAGATTCCACCCCTTTGCTAGGCTATGAGACCACCATGGCATATGAAACAAGTTCAAGAATTCCAAGTAATTTTTCCCATTACCAAAAAATTCTATTGAGTATTTTACTCACACCAACTTCTCGCACTCACAATACCTATCTCACACAACACAAGGAGGATACGTCCATGGGAAGTTCTTCCCTACTGTCTATTTCAAATTTAACTCCAACCAAATTTTTCTTGTTTCTTGGGCATTTTATAGTCACCTTTCTTCAAGGATTTTAAGGGTGTCTCTCTACCCAAATTGATTTATATTATTGTACATCAATCTTTTCCTCTTTCTCTCTGTGTTTTTATCTTTGTTCTTATTCTCTATCTTGAACATTTTAAAGTCACCTTTCTTTAAGAATTCTAAAGGTGCCTCTCTACCCAATTTGATTTATATTGTTGTACATCAATCTTTTCCTCTTTCTCTCTCTGTTTTTATCTTCGTTCTATTCTCTACTATCCTCTCCTAGATTTCAATCATGTGATAATTTACCTTTTTAAGGTAAAACTGTGTTTTTCTCTTCCCCAATCCGTGTACAAAATGACATCTTCTCCCCTGATTCCAACTTCCTCACATGCAATGAGTCGAACGTGGCAAGGAAATTCCTAATCCAAATTCTCTTAGTTTCACATGCAATGAGTCGAAGGTGGCAAGGAAATTCCTAATCCAAATTCTCTTAGTTTCAATAATGTGGTTGACTATATTTAAAAAATGGTTAAACTCAAATTACACCAGAGATTAGGCCCAACATGTAAACGAGTGAATGGTACGTTAATGACAAGGTGGAATATAATTATTAAAAACAGATGTCTAGATATTCACTACTTTAATCACTATTTTAAGTTCTGTAATATAAATTTATATAAAATGTTTACATCAGGTAAAACATATATTTTCAAAACATTTAAAGGATCAAAACCAAGACATTACAATTACAGCCTAGAAAAGCATAGATCTGTGTTTTTGACATGTTTACACATCCTTTGAACTACTATGCACCATCAATTCTGATTGGAATGATAATTTCGTCCCCCAAAAAATTGAAATTCGGAATGCTCTCTCACAGCTTTTGGAGTGAAAACTTTAGTAGTCCACTTTATTCCACCTCCGAAGAAATAGCCATATCGAGGTAGTCAATCCCACCTTGGCGAAATTTCTTTACATAACATATTCAAAAAAATTGTAGTGGGATAAGACCCTTCATTCTATCATGGTTTGCTCCCCTTTTGAAGTTTCTTATGTGTACCAATAGGCAGCCCACTTTGACTTTCGGCTTTATTGCCTCCACCTACATCCGAGCAGCAGCTCAACGCCCAACAACATGCCACTTCCTTTGTTCACTAGATTTCCTAGATCCATCTAGAAGTACGCATAGCACTCCAGCAAAATCAAGCGCATGTGAAGAAACAGAGAGATCGTCATTGAAGTCCATCTCCCTTCAAAATTGTTGATCTGATCTCAAAGTTCGTTGATTTGAGTCCAAACATGATATCTTTAAATATATTATTTGCATCGGGCGGGCTATTTTTTCTACATATTGATGGTCGGGTACACCCAATGTTTCAATACTTATTTCACTAATAGACCTGGACTTTATTCCTCATGCTCTCTTAACGTTTGGGTGTACTTCCAAGCAATTGAGATTTTCCGTAAACAACCCAACATGAAATTTGGATTTTCCGGGGAGTTTTAATGGCCAGCCTGTTAATTTAGGAAAAAATATATATCATCATAGTCAAAAGGTATCTAAGAGAAGTACATGGATAGCTTATACATGTTGAAACTGCTAACTAATTTTTGTTGCAAATAATAATTACAAGTAAGTGAGATTTACGTCTCCATTGATTTGTTAGTCAGTCAATTTGTCATCAGTAGATTTGTCAATCAGCCAAATTGTTAGTCCACGGATTTGGTTTTCAGTATGCAAATACAAAGTCA
Organism: Picea sitchensis; assembly: GCA_010110895.2. NCBI lineage: Eukaryota > Viridiplantae > Streptophyta > Pinopsida > Pinales > Pinaceae > Picea > Picea sitchensis. Next base: position 85,136 of record SNQJ01S0012303.1, read on the forward strand.
CACATTTACACAAGATCAATCGACAAGCATGGAAGTTATTAATAGAGTCGATCTTTTCTTTCTCAAGTCCAATTAAGTATATGAAGAGTCAGTGGAATTTATTGTGCCTTTAATGTTGAGTGAGTTTTATTTCTGTAAGTTCTAGTCCATATAAGTCTTAGTTTTTATTCAGTCAAGAGCATGATGCAGAGAGGTAGAGTGAACATAGTCTATAAGAAGAAACAACAACAGTCGAAGAAGAGCACAAGATCTGTGTCTATAAAATCGACAGAAGTTGATAGAGCTGAAGCTTGTCACAGTTATCGTATTTTGTATTAGTACGCAGCGTCGACGTTAATATATATCAAGTAGTTTGTGTGTTCATAATTTCATGTGTATTTCTGAGCTTTTGATGTGTTTCTAAATTCATGTTTTAAAGATTAATCTCATTGTAAAAAAACATTTTATTAAGTGTGTTATCACAATGCCCAGTAAATCGTGCAGTTTGTGAACGACATAGTAAGTCTTGAGAACTCTATCGGGAAGTTTTTGCGGTGCACAATATTTGAAACTTTGTTGTGCAGAATATTTTGTGCATTATAGATCTTAGATCCGATATCAGAGCATGTTGATCAAGAGAAAGTTCATCAAGAGAAGGTTTTATCAAAACAAGTTCAAGAATATCAACTCTGTTGAAAAGTTAAATATGGCTTCTACCTCAAATATGCAACCTCCCACTTTTACAGGAAATAATTATGCGATGTGGTCCTTGACCATGAAGGCATTGTTCCGAGGTCAATATGTATGGGATATAATTGAGAATGACTATGTGGAACCAACAGATCAGACAGTGTATAATGAAATTACACAAACTCAGAGGAATGTCTTGAAAGATCAAAGAAAGAAGCATGGAAAGACGATGTTTTACATACATGAAGCCATGCATGAGAGCATACTCCCAAGATTTGCATCAACAAAGAAATATAAGTAGGCATGGTACATATTACAAACATCTTATCAAGGTATGGACAAAGTCAAGACTTCTAAACTGAAAAGTATTAGAAGATATTTTGAAACTCTATCAATGAAATATATAGATTTAGTAGATTCATTTTACACCCATGTTGTTAGCCTGATAAATCAAATTAAGTCTCATGGTGAAACCATAGAAGATAGAAAATTTGTTGAAAAAGTACTTAGGAGTCTTCATCCTAAATTTGATACCCTTGTTGTGACTCTGAAAGAAAGAAAAGACATGAGTCAATTTAGTATAGATGAAATGCAAGCTTCCCTCATTAATCACTAACACAGATTGAATAGGTCAAGTATGTCATTAGAGAATGTATTTTTCACATAGTTATCTATAAGTCGTGGAAAAGGAAGGGGGAGAGATAACTCTACAGGCATGGGAAGAAGTTTTTTCAGAAGTGGACGTAGTAGTAGTCTTGGAAACACTGGTGGAAGAGGTCAAAACCCAAATACCAGTCACAGAACTCACAAATCAAATATTTAGTGCCATTACTATAAAAAGTATGGAAATTTTGCATATGAGTGCAGGAAGAGACAGTATAACCAAAACAAACAATGTCAAGATCAGTCACACAACGCAAACAACTCCTCCAGTCCTATGTTTATGGAGCGTGTTGAAGCAATTCTTATAGTATCACCAGTTGAATGCAATGTTTCTCAAGCAAGTTCTTGTGACATGTGATATCTAGATTCAGGTTGCAGTTATCACATGACATGAAACATAGAATTGTTTTCTAGTTTGGATAAGTCAGTCCAAACCGAGGTTACACTTAGAACAGATATCCAAGTCATTGTCTTAGGAAAACGTAGTATAAACAATTTAACTAATAAAGGAGAACAAAAATTTATCCTTGATTCTTATTGTGTTTCTGGTTTGAAGTATAATCTGATGAGCATAAGACAATTGTTACAGAAATGATACAGAATCTACATGGAAGATAATCATTGTGTGATTATGGACATATAGCCAAGCAACCAACTTATTGCAAAAATTCAAATGGCAAGTAACAAAATGTTCCCAATGATATTAAATACAGACAAGAAGAGGAATACATTGCTAGTTGTTGACAAAGAAAAATATGTGTAGTTAGACATTGCATTTACAAGAGAAAGTGTGTGCAGTTTCAATGAGGAAAATAGTGTGTGCAGTATCAAGAAAGGAGAAAGTGGCACAGAGATGCAAGGAACATTTCAATATGAACTAGAGGATGATTCCTGGCTATGGCATTTCACATTTGGAAATTTAAACTTTGGAGGTCTAAAGCTGCTACACACAAAAGATATGGTAAAAGTTTTTCCATTGATTGAAAAACTAGAAACAATATGTGAAGGATACATATTTGAAAAGCAACATAAAGAATCATTTCCAGTTGGAAATTCTTATAGAGAAAAATATCCACTGAAAATAGTACACAGACATTTTTTAACCAATGCAAACTCCATTTATAGGAGGCAATACTTATTTTCTGACATTTATTGGTGATTTCTTAGGAAAGACATGGGTTTATTTCCTAAAGCACAAATCTGACACATTGGGATATTTTTCAACAATTTAAATCACTTGTGGAGAAGAAAAGTGGTTATTACATCAAGTGTCTAGGAACTGATAGAGGAGAGAATACATCTCAAGATATTTTCAGAACTTTTGTAAATTTCATGGCATCTACAAGCAATTTACCACATGGTATACACCACAGCAGAATGGTGTCGCAAAAAGAAAGAAAAAACCATCATTGAAATGGTGCGCATTATGTTGGCAGCCAAACATTTTTCAAATGAGTATTGGACTGACGTTATGGAAACTAAAATATACATCATGAACATATATCTAACAAAGAGTGTGAAGAACATAGTTCCTCAAGAAGCCTAGACAAGTTTGAAGCATAATGTGGCGCACTTAAAAATTTTTGGTTGTGTCGCATATGCACATGTTCCAGATGAGCTGAGAAATAAGTTGGACAAAAAAGGACAAAATGTATATTTCTTGGGAATTATGAAGAAACATAAGGCTACAAGTTGTATGACCCTATCGCAAGGAAGATCATAATCAGTCATAATGTTCAGTTCGTGGAGAATGAAGCATGGCATGGAAGCATAGCAAATACATTCAATATCATTGAACATGATGACACATAAGAAGAAGAGGTGGTTCAAACACCATGTACAAGTCAATGCACAGTTCCTTCTACACTGGCACTGCGATGCAAATCACAACGTAAAATACTCTAGTAAGAACAACAGGTGCACGGTATAAATCTAAAGAGCAACAAACTTCAGCAAGTAGTCCATGTAGTTCTACATCCCTAGATCCAACATTAGCAAGTTTGTTACCAATGAAGACAAGAAGTCTGTGCGACATCTATAACGAGGACACAACAAATTCATTTTATGTTTTTTCTCTATTTTCACAAATAGATTATCCATTAACCTTTGAAGAATGTTTCAAAGATTAAGTATGGGCACAAGCCATGGATGAATAAACAAGATGCATAGAGAACAATAAGACATGTAAATTGGTAGATGTACCTGAAGACAAGGATGCGATAAGTGTGAAGTGGATTTATAAGACCAATCAATATGTAGAATAAAATGTGCAAAAGCACAAAGCAAGGTTAGTTGCAAGAGGTTTTACACAACAATCTGGAATTGATTTCAATGAAACATTTTCACCAGTTGTGCGCATGGACATAGTCAGAACTGTGTTAGCCATTGTCATGCAAAAAAAGTGGTCAGTTTACCAAATGGATGTAAAGTCAACATTTTTTAATGGACACCTAAAAGAAGAAGTGTATGTGGAACAACCACAAGGCTATGAGGTTCCAGGACAAGAAGACAAGGTGTACAGATTAAAGAAAGAAATGTATGGATTAAAGTAAGCTCCCAGATCTTGGTACAGTCGGATAGGTTCCTACCTCACACAGAATGGATTTCAAAGAAGTGATAGTGAGACAACACTGTATATTAAAGAAAATCAACAAGTAACATGTTAATTAGTTTCTTATATGTAGATGATTTGATATTTACAAGTTAATTTGGCATAAAAGAATTTAATTCAATCATGAAGGATGAATTTTAAATGACTGATTTGGAGCTTATGAGATATTTTTTGGGAATAGAATTTCACCAGTCCAAAGATGGTATATTTATCTCACAATATAAGTATGCACATGAAACTTTCAAAAGATTCAATATGATAAATTCCAAAGCATCATCAGCAGTTATCATAACATGATTAAAGTTAAGAAATGAAGATAAAGGATCCAAGGTGGATCCTACATTCTTTAAAAGACTCGTAGGCAATCTTATGTATCTAACAGCGACAAGACCCGATATTATGTATGGAGTGAGCCTAATTTCAAGGTTCATGGAAACTCCAAAAGAATCACATTGGAAGGAAATAAAGAGGATATTGAGATATGTAAATGGAACAAAAGATTTTAGCATTAGATATTATTTTCAGAAGATTTTAGACTTATTGGATACACTAACATTGATAGACAATCTTATGTATTTAACAGCGACAAGACCCAATATTATGTATGGAGTGAGCCTAATCTCAAGGTTCATGGAAACTCCAAAAGAATCACATTGGAAGGAAAGAAATATGATACTGAGATATGTAAATGGAACAAAAGATTTTAGCATTAGATACTATTTTCAGAAGATTTTAGACTTATTGGATACACTGACACTGATTGTGGAGGCAACATATATGATAGGAAAAGTACCTTTGGCTACACATTTAATTTTGGAACAGGTATGGTATCATGGGCATTAAGTAAGAAGCTCATAGTGACTCTTTCTTCAACAAAAGAAAAGTACATCGCAGCTACAAGCACAACTTGTCAAACAGTTTGGATGAGAAGAATGTTAAAAGATTTGTTGCAAGAACAACATGAACTAGTTCTACAATATTTTGTGACAACATCTTGGCCATCATGTTATTAAAGAATCATGTGTTTCACAAGAAAACCAAACATATTGATACATGGTATCATTTCGTCAGAAAATTGGTGAATAACAAAGATATTTTTTTAGAATTGTCTAGGTCAAAAGAACAAGTTGCAGATATTTTCACAAAATCTTTAGCAAGAGATGTGTTTCGGCATCTACACAATAGTCTGGGAGTCTGTATAGTAACAAATGAGTGGCATTAAAAATGTCGATTCAATTTTTGATGTAAATTTTTGTATTCCCACCTACTGATAATTAAGGGGGAGTGTTGGAAATAGTAATTACAAGTCGGTGAGCTTTACTTCTTCATCGATTTGTCAGTTAGTTCAGTAGATTTGTGAGTCAACCAAATTGTCAGTCTGTAGATTTGTCTTTCAATCAAATACAAAGTCGCACATTTATGCAAGATTAGTCAGCAAGCAAGGCAGTTATTAACGATCCGATCTTATATTTCTCGAGTCCAGTTAAGTAGATGAAGAGTCACTCGAATTTATTGTGCCTTTAATGTTGAATCAGTTTTACTTCTATAAGAAGTCTCAGTCACAGTCCTTATAAGTCTGAGTCTTTAGTCAATCGAGAGCATGATGGAGAGAGGTAGAGTGAACAGAGTCGAGAAGAAGAAACAACAATACTTGAAGAGTCAAAGAAAAAGTCTGAGAGAACAAGCTTTTTGTCTATAAAATCAGCACAAGCTTTGTGTCTGTAAAATCAACACAAGCTTAATATATATCAAGTAGTTTGTGTGTTAACAATTTCATATAAACTAGTAGTAAGATAAATTAAACTTCCAACAAGTTGTCTGTACTTTGTTGGATCTTCAAATGCACTACCTTCATTTGAGGTAAGCTTTAAATTCTGCTCCATTGGAGTAGAAACATGATTACAATCCTTCATATCAAATTTGCTCAATAGTTCTCCAATATATTTCAAAAATGTGCTTTGGTTTTTTATCTACTTCGATCCCTAGATAATAATGTAGTAATCCCAAATCTGTCATATCAACGACCTTCTGCAACTCCTTTTTAATAGATGCTATATAATCATCATTATTTCCCGTGATAAGCAAATCATCTACATAGACAACTAGATATACAACTGATCTTCCAACTTTCTTAACAAATAAAGTTGCATCATGCTTATAATTCAACTTGAGAAGATGTTCAGTTAAATTTTCATACCAAGCACGAGGTGCTTGTTTTAAACAATACAATGATTTTATCAATTTGCATACTTTATGTTATTTTCCTTTAACAGAAAAACCCTCTGGTTGCACATATAAACATCTTCTTTTAAATCTCCATTTAAGAAGGCAGTTTTTACATCCATGTGATGTATTTTCCATCCTTTTTGAGCTGCAAGAGAAAATAAGGTTCTAATAGTGCCCCATTTCGCTGTAGGAGCAAATGTTTATGTAGCTGTATAATCAATACCTTCTTTTTGTGCATACGCCTTTGCTACAAGTCTTGCTTTGTGTTTTTTTTTTTTTTTTTTTTTTTTATATTTACTTTTTAAAAATCACCTTACTACCAATTGGTTTGATTCCAATAGGATGATCCACCAACCTCTAAGTGCCATTTTTTAATAAGAGCATCATACTCTTTTGCATTGCATCTTTCCATTCGTTACAACTAGTGGCTTCTTCAAAGTAGTAGGTTCATTACTTGACAGAAAGTTCAGCTCAAATTCATCAAAACCTTTTTGGCATTGTCTTGGTTTGTGTTGATCTGTGTATTGATTGCTGCAATGTTTGTTCAGTTTGAAGAGTGTTTGAAATAGGTTCTTCATTACCATTATTATCCTCCAATTTTTCCTCGGTAGAAACATTATTATCAACCAATTGTTCTTCTGCAGAAACATTATTATCATAAAAGACATTGCTATCAATTAATTTTTATTCGGTCTTTGATGTGGTCTCATTCTCTGGTGTTGTTGAAGGAAAATCCAGAGAGTGGTCTAGAATATGAATCCCCCCTTGAGGATGTGGGAGATCATTATCCATTCATAATAAAACTTCTTGGAGAGAATCTATCCAAATGATTGAGTTGTCTATCAATAGTAGAATCATCTTTAGCAAATTCGAGAAAAGCAACATCTCTTGAAATAACAAATTTCTTGTTTCCTCATCATACAATCGATAAAATATGGAGGTATTAGAAGTCGCCAAGAAAAGACATTTTCGACTTTTTGCACCCAATTTGTCGCATTTTTGTTTAGGAATTAGAGCATAACATGGAGAACCAAAACTCTGAAATGTTGAACAACGGGAAGACGATTATATACCACATAATTCATAAGGGGACTTATTATTGATGGCAATAGAAGGACAACGATTGCGAATACAAACGGCAAAAAGAACTGCTTCTCCCCAAAACATCGACCTCACATTCTGAAAAAACATCATTGACCTTACCATATTAAAGAAGCAAAGTTACGTTGTATTAACCTACTACCGCGGATTACATTTGTGGAATTATATAAAGGGACGATTGATTTGATGTTTAATCCCATTATTTTGTAAGTACTTTGCAAATTCATTAGAGGTGTATTCACCACCATTATCGGATCATAGAGTGTCGATATTAAGTTGAGTTTCATTTGTAATCCATAGATGAAAATTCTTAAAAGTTGCAAAAGCTTGAGATTTCTCTTTCGAGATAAACCCAACATATCCTGGTATAATCATCAATAAAGTCATTAGATATTTATTACAATTTGCAGATTGAACAGGCATGAGCCCACATAAATCAGACTGTATGAGACCTAACTTCCTGGAGCTCGGGAAGTAGATCCATAAAAAAGTTGTTTACAATGCTTGCCTAAAATACAAACATTACATGGATAAAGCTTTCTTGGAATAGTATGAATCCCTTGAATACCTTGTTGTTCCATAATCCGGATACTATCATAATTAATACGACCAAAACGAGCATGCCACAATAGCTTGAGACAAAAGTATCACTATCTTGAATAGCGTTGAATTAGATGAAAAGAGGATGTCCCTTTTAGTTTTAAAGTTTGTCTTCTTCAACACCGATCATAACAATCACCTGATCAGATGCTTTCTTATTTCAATTATACCATCAAACATATATATAGAATGTAAATAATATCATACAAAATATAATCGACAAGTCCTGTTGGAGTGAAGTCGAATAAGATCTAATTCCCGAAGGCTTTAACTTGGACTTATCAGCAAAATGAACTATTCCATCAATTTGATTAATGAATGTCTCAAAAAATATCTTATGAAGGTCATATGGCAAGTGGCACCAGTATCTAAAATCCAAGTGTCTTCCCAAGGAGCAAAAGAAGTGCTAAAAACTTATTTTATACTAAGATTACAATGTGCAACAATATGGTTGTGATTCGGTGCTTTTCCTTTATTTGTTTGGAGGTTGTTTCTTTTTCTTCTCATTAATCTTATCCCAAGGGGTGCGACAATGAGAAGAGGTATGACACAATTTACCACACCTATAACACTTAAGATATTGTTTATCATTCAGAAAATGTTTTCATGTCTATCATCTTGTTGTCTCTCTCCTTGATAATAATAACCCCCCCTACCTCTAAATGGTCTCTACCACGACCTTTGTGACTATTGTCAAATCTAGCGGACTCTCCTCTAGGTTTCTGCTCTTTTTGTGCAAGACACAAAGTCTCTATTGTGGAAGTGGAAAAAGATTTCTTCTTCCCAAGCTTTCTCTCTTTCGGCAATTTGTCTACAAGAGTATCAAAAGTCATGGCTTTCATTTGTCCACAAGCTTGAAGAGATTCTAAGTAATGTGAATAGGTAGGATATAAGGCTACTTTGACACGAGTTGAGTCAATATCATGAAAAGAGCTCTAATTTCGGAAGCTAACTTCACAGGATTATTACCTTTCAGTTCCAGATTAAACAACTTCGTCAACAATTGTATAATTTCCAGCTATGAATGGGAGTCATAAAGATCTTTAATTTCTCTAATGCTTTAAGCATTTTGTGGTGCTTGAAAGATATGTCTTCTTACACCTCTTAGGTATTTGATAAAACATGTGCCTTTATCTTCTCTTCCAAATTACAAGGTTATTAAGTGTAGGTTGCTTTTGGTCATTGTCATCCTTGCCTTCACAGATTTCCTCCCATAAATCATTAAAATAAAATTATTTTAATTTTTGAAACCATTCTTGATAATTTTCTTGATCGGAAAGTACTACTCCCGTAATTGATACTAATGAATGCATTGTAACTAATCTCTCAATGAAAATTCAAAAAAAAAATCTCCCACAACCACACCTCGACCTTATTGCTGAACAGCATACTCGTAGGCAGCTTAATTACCACAGGCGACCCGATCCTCCCATTTTATCCTTCTGTGATCTCCCTTCTTGGCCAGAGACCCTTCATGCATAAACGACCTGGAACAAAACAACCGACCAACGGTTTCTTGGTGCTCCTCTCAAATCACGGGCTGCTTGGCGATACTTCTGGCCTTTCGCTCTCCCTCTTGAGGCACACAAAATAGCATGAGTTGCCAATGCTACCTTTTCATTGTCCCTCCTCATCTGAACCACAAAATAGCTCAAGGACACAAATAATGAGTTTAAGCATTCAGCTCGATGTAACAAATCAAGTAAACTCCATAGCCAATACACCGAACAGAACACCGTCGATCTTTCTTATTCCAAAAATGGATGCGGATACATTATTTATAGGCGGATGCGGACATGTAAACCGTCGGTTAGTTGAGCCGTCTGTTAGGTTGAGAACCGAACCCGTCCGGATTAGTTAACGTGGTTAATATGATTTAATATGTAGGTGTAGGGGTTATCTCACTCTGAGAGAACCGAGGAGACATATAGAACAAGTAGACAAGTTTATCATCAAGAGATGGAAGAAGTGCATGTGCCACCATAATCACCAATATGCAGACCTCATTGTGGCATCATGATGACCTATCACCTTGTTGGAAGCAAGGGAAAACTTTGTAAGCAAGCTAAATGGTTTTTGAAAAACGAATTTTCTGCCCGCTATTCACATTTACTTTCACAGGTAGGATACTTTCACCTGCAAAGAAAGACTTGTATAAGAAAACCACTTAAAAATAAGAAAATATGGAAGATGTTAATAGATTCTCAAGCTTTCTGAAATTGTTTAATACAATTATTATTATTTCCATCACTATTCTTATCACGGAAGTTGCCATAGAGTTTACGTTAACTTGAAAAAGTAAGGAGGAATACGAAATCTCAATGTTCATTGATTTGAATCAAGAGATGATATCTTTAAAACAGTATTATTTTCATGAGGTGGGCCATTTTTTTCCACAGGTTGATGGCAGGGTACACCCGATGTTCGAATACTTATTTCACTCATAGACGAGGACTTTATTCTCCACGTTTGGGTGTACTTCCAAGCATCTAAGATTTTCGCTGGACAACATCCGGCATGGGATCTAAATTTTGGATTTTATGTGGAAATTTGGGTTTTGGATGGCCAGCCTGGTATCTATGAGAGGCACATGGACCGTAGAAGAAAGTGATATCTAAGCAGATTAATGGTTCAGATTTGTGGTCAGATTTTCGAAAAGTCCCAGCACACCATGACATTATAAAAGACAAACAAATTCCTGTAGCATCCTACTAGAAATAATATCACAATTGATAGGCAGCAGAAGTACCGACTCAGTGAATCAAAATTGCAGATTAACAAAATGTTATAGTTGGAATTTTTAAATAGGATGAAAGCGGTAAAGTATCAGAGTTTACCGTATATAGACACGTACAGGGAATTTGTTTCTCTGATAATCAAAGAGTTTTAACGCTTATGTGACGAAGATATTAATAAATAATATTTAATCTCTATCAACTTTTGAAATCCTTTCATTCATGAAAATTATAATTGTCATTTTCAATTTCACTTTATTTAAATATCATTATCATACATAACCGTATACACACCATTCTTCCACCTATATCGGTAAAAGCACCTCCTTTAGGTATTTGATAATGCATTATGGTGCAGAACTTGATGACGAAAATTATCAACTTTTCAGAAATGTTATTCATAGTTTCTCACCGTTCACTACTCAACCTGTCATTTCAAAGTTTCCATCAGAATCTTTGAAAAACTATATACTTTTCACCGAAATTGACGAGCATCACAACCTGTTTCCATGAGGCGAATTGAAATACTTTATCCAACATAAGGTGCATGATAGCTAATAGAATATTACCGTCAAGTTCATATAAAAGTTTTCTAAGAATGTACTCGCCTTCTAAACTTTTACAGCTTTCAACAAACCCTCGTCAAGTTCATATAAAAGTTTTCTAAGAATGTACTCGCCTTCTAAACTTTTACAGCTTTCAACAAACCCTACCTACGCACATTTTATTATAAATGAAGCGTATAATGATTTATTTTGTCTCTTGTCAAACGCATGAAACAGGCACCAGCTGCATGATTTGCCATGGATCAAACTTCTATCTAGAATTGTGATTTACTTAAGCTTCAACTAGGAGATGAAAATTGATGGTTAAATGATCGTTTGTCATTTTAAAAGTAAAATACTATATAACATTATCCTTTAAATTATCTTTCTTATGGCATTTTGCAATCCTGTTAATATTTTTGGTAGTTTCAATACACTACCAAAACAGGACATGCGTTTCTCTTGATAATCAAAGCGTTTTAACGCAAACGTGACAAAAGACATAATAATACTTAATCCCTTTCAACTTTTTAAACCTTCGAAAATAAAGGACAGAATGTGAAATTTTGCAATCCACGTCATAAAAATCATCATTATGATTTGAGTTTTTATTGAATAATTTTACTGCATATACTCCTAATCAAGTCTGGCCTGTTTTTTTTATTTGAGTGTAATTCAACATTTCCGTTCATTCATGAAAATTAAATTTCTCATTTTTCATATCGTTATCATACATAACCGTATGCACACCTCTCTTCCACCTCTATCTTTAAAAACAGCTGGCTTAAGGTCTTTGTTAGTGCATTAGGTTCTCCGTTATGGTTTAGAACTTAATGGCAAAAAGTATCAACTTTTCAGAAATGTCGTCAAGAAAGTAACACGTTGGAACTATGTAATTCATAGGTTCAATTATTAGACATTTCATTTCAAAGGGCCTTTTTTAATTGTTACATGTTTTTTGTCTTTCTCGTTTGAATTTGGCAACATAAAGTCTCACAAAATTATAAATTTTTGTTGTTTAAATTGTATTTTTAATGTAAAAATGAATTCAACATGTTGCAAAATCTAAAACACATAGATTATACGAATTTAACCACTTAAATCTACATATCCAACCATATCTAAAAAAATTAATTCAACAATATTTAACTAAATTTTTAACAAATATCCCAAAATAAAAAAATAAAACCTAACCCATTTAAACTGCATTTCAAAGTTACTATCAAAATCTTTAAAAGACTATATACTTTTCACCGAAATTGACGAGTATCACAAATATGCCTATTTCCATGAGGCTAATTGAACTACTTTATCTATCAACAGGAGTATGATAGCTAATAGAATATTAGCGTCAATCCTAAAAATCAACATAATTCCAGTTCATATAAAATCTTTCACTAGTCTTTTAAGCGTGCGTCTTTCTGAAAAAAATTTACAACTTTCAACAAACCCTACTTACCAACATTTTAAACCATTTGTGGTCTCTTGTCAAACGCATGAAACGGGCATCCGCAGCATGATTTGCGATGGGAAAGTTCACTTGAGCTTCCACTGGGAGATGAAAATTGATGGTTAAATGGTCGTCATTTTCCAAAGAAAAAATAAAACGTAACATCGTCCTTTAAATCCTCTTTTTCATCACATTTTGCAGTCCTGCTAATTGTTGTGGTAGTTTTAGGACACTAACTAGTATCATAACTTTTAATATACATTGTTCATTTCAAGTTGGATATTGAGATATTTTATTTATGGTTTATATATAGCATCTTTAAAAAGAATAAGTCCTTATAAATAAAAACATTTTTTTAAATTGAAAAAAAAAATAATGAAAATTTTTGTATCTAAAATAATATGATATTCCTTGACATATGATATATTTAGAGTTAAGATAGATCTTCACTAGTTACACTGGTTACATGTCTGAAAGTGATATAATTTAATGAATTTCATTATTATGAAGCATCAACTCTAGTTATTTCATTATTAAGAAGTATCAAGACATAGTTCTCTAGTCAATATAAGGATCAAAATTATATCATAATTCTTGTTACATCCCTAATAACTGATTCCTAGGCACAAGAAAACTTAATTAAAAGAGAGGTTTCAATTTAGTAATATAAATGTGGTGGTTGTAGCTATGTATAAAATCATTCATAGTGTTTGATTATGGAGGATTCCACTGGTAATTCATCCAACTCTTTAAACTTAATTAAAATATAGGTTTCAAGTTAGTTATATAAATGTGGTGGTTGTAGCTATGTATAAAATCATTCATAGTGTTTGATTATGGAGGATTCCACTCATAATTCATCCAACTCTTTTTTCTTTTACCATAGATTAATCATGTATATGATAAACAAATATACATAACAATAATAGAATACTTATCTTGTCCTCAAAACGATCAGGTAATTGATTAGTGTGAACAATTTTTCTCCCAACCATAGGAAATCCTCTATAGATTTCACCCCTTTGCTAGGCTATGGAACCACTACGCATAGGAAACAAGTTCAAGACTTCCAAGTAATTTTTCCCATCACCAAAAATTTCTATTGAGTTCTTTAGTCACACTAGCTTCTGGCACTCAGAATACCTATCTCACACAACACGAGGATACGTCATTTTCTATACAACAGGGAAGTTCTTCCCTACTACTTCAAATTTAACTCCAACCAAATTCTATTTCAAATTTAACTCCAACCAAATTTCTCTTGTTTTTCGGGAATTTTATAATCACCTTTCTTCAAGGATCCTAAGGGTTCCTCTCTACTCAATTTTATTTATATTGCCGAACATCAATTTTTTCCTCTTTCTCTATATGGTTTTATCTTCCTTCTATTCTCTACTAGCCTCATATGGATTTCAATCATGAGATAATCTACCTTTTCGATTCGAAGGTAAAACTCCTTCTTTCTCTTCATACAAAATGACCTCTTCTCCCCTAATTTCTTCTCCCCTAATTCCAACTTCCTCGCATGCCATGAGTGGAAGGTGGCAAGGAAATTCCTCATCTAACTTTTCTTAGTTTCAATAATGTGGAGGACAAGTTTCCTAAAATCCTAAAATGTAGAAGGTGGTTGACTAGATTTTAAAAATGGTTAAACTCAAATCAAATTAAATCAGAGGTTAGGCCCAACATGTAAAAGAGGGAATGATAAGTTAATGGCAAGGTGTAATGTAATTATTAAAATCAGATGTCTCGACATTCACTAGTTTAAGCTCTGTAATAGAAATTTATATAAAATGTTTACATCATGTAAAACATATATTTTCAAAACATTTAAAAGATCAAAACCAAGAAATTGCAATTACAGCCTAGCAAAGAATAGAGTTGCATTTTTGACATGTTTAGACATCCTTTGAACTACTATGCACCATCACATCTGATTGGAATGTTAGTTTCGTCCCAAAAAAATTTGAAATTCAGAATGCTCTCTCGCAGCTTTTGGAATGCAAAATTCAGTAGTCCACTTCATTTCACCTCCAAATAAATAGCCAATTCAAGGTAGTCAATCCAAGTTCACTCTCTCTCTCTCTCTTTTGTGATATGGTTTCTATCTTTTCTAATGAAGTGAAGTGGTACGCTGCTCTTGGAGGCTCTTTCTCTTTTCTTTGGTGATGAAAATCGCTTGGTAACTAGGGTTTTGTCTTGGCATTTCTTGGAATTGGTAAGGAAAATATGCACTTTGTTAGGTTTCTCTCTTGTTCCATTCTTTTTATTGGATATATCCTTGGAGGAGCATAAGGATTTACAACCTCCACCAAGTTTTATTAATTTTTTTGTTGAAAAGGCTATTGCAAAGATTGCTAGGAGGAGTAAAAGGGTTTACACCCTCCTAGACTTTACCTTGTTAGGGTTTCTATCTCAAGGTAATAAAAGGGATTACACCCCTTGATATTTAGTATTCATAACCTAGTACAAGAAGACTCCACAACCCTTTTGGAAAGACACTAATATTTTACTGCATTGGAGAAATAAATTGTTTGCATTGGTAAACGTGATTTTGAGAGATATTGGATTTGCTCAAGTTGGATTATTTTCTACATGTTATAAGAAATGTTGTGCCCTAAGGGAATCCTCTTTTATCCAAGAAATTGTTTTTTGTAATAAGTTTAATGATACAACCATTAGGGCTACAACAAAATTCACTTTCTTTCATCGTTTACTCACTTTCCCACTTTGGAAATTTACTTGTGACCCCAGATTATTGTTCTATTGTTCATTGGCCATCTTTTTTACAGTTTACTTATTGATTTATATGGTTGGAAATTGTTGTTGTAGAATTTTTTTTCTACAACCATAAGGATTCCCTAATACATTGCCAATAACATCGTTTTTGCAGCCCCATTTTACCATCAAAAATTTGAGTTTAAGCATTGGAATATTGTCTACATGTTTTGGGCTTAATTATCCAATAAGAATGTAATGAATTTGATGGTTAATTATGTAGCTATTATAAATTTCTTATTGTTGATATATATTTATGTTCATTGTTTCAAATAGGAACATCAAGATTAACTTTCTTGTCCATTGGATTTTTTATCCTATATATAGTCATTTCTTGTGTCTCCAACAGGTACAATCACCTTTTGCAGGTACCCAAGCAATTGGAAACCATAAACAACCTATGAAGCTCATTGTCAAGCCACTCTCCACTTAGTAACTTGACCTATAGGGGAATCTCTTCAAAAGTATCACTTTCCATTTCATTTTCCCCTAGGGTCCCCCTAGACTCTCCCTCAAGGTGATCACTTCACCTCTAAAGTGACCAGAATACCTATATGAGGTGACAGTGGGTAGGTATTCTCTTAGTTGTCTCCATATTATGGTTTGGGTCGGGATTTTCCCAACCTAAAACTTGTGCAATAACAGGACCTGTCAACTCCATGTTGAGCATGGAAGGAATTACACATCTCCTTCAAACTGAGAAACACATCGTTGAAATTTTCACCCATAAGGACACTTGATCTCTCTCGACACATGATGGATACATATATGTATGTATGGCCTCTCAACTCCATGTTGAAGCATGACTTGTCAACTCAAAAATGTCAACTTAATGCATTTCCAAAACCATGTTTATCATATGACCATTCATATGGAAAACATTAATCATCATTGCTCCCATGTGTTGACACTCAGAACTGAAATGGGCTGCAGCAAATCAATCCCGAGGCAACCTCGAACCATTTTGGGTTGGGAGCTGCCCCTTCCAACCCGAGAGGGATCTCTCGAACAATGTCACAATAGGAATTTAAGTAGCATGAAAAAGGTGGGCAGATTTACAGGTAAATGATGGTCTTAGATTTTTTGGAGTTTGGGTGTTAAACTAGGGGAAAAGGTTCATTCGCATGGAGTCAAATGAAAACTGAAGAAAAGAGATAATAGCAGAGATTAAATAACTTGCACAAAGTGAGGCAAAGTAGGTCTATCTTTCAACGCTTTGATAAATCATGATGCGGTAGGGGAAAGAAAAAGAAAGGCCGACGTAGCAAATGATACATGTAGAGTTCTGAAAATGTAGATTGGTCTTACACAACTGATAGCTGGTG
>SNQJ01S0012303.1:101848-112964 GCA_010110895.2 Picea sitchensis
TCGAAATGCAGATTTGACGGTGCTTGGATCTGCTGCCACCTGTCCTTTGAGATGGATGGCTCACAAGTCCTCTCGGGATTTTGCGATATCGCGTATCGGAGTTTTTGGAGTGCAATTGGCTTTGCGCGTCCAACTCCCGATTACCGATTTTGCGATGGGACAAGATCGACGACTCACGATCTTTCACGATCCAATGGTCCAGAATGACTCGAAATTTTGCGATTCCCGAATTCTCACGACAGTCTTCTGACCTTTACACCTTGCGAGTCAACGAAGTGTCGTGATCTCGCTACGTGTCTCTTGATGGACGGTCCAGATGATGTCGGGACTTCACAGGTCAAAAAAAATTTCACAAGATCTGATGGCTGAACTTCTTTCGCCTTTTTCGCGCTCTCCTCGTCCCTTCTGAACTGGTTTCCCCTCTAGATCCATTCATAGGATGAATCTTACGGCCTCAATGGTTGTTCTTTGCACAGTAGACGCGATCTTTGCTGAATTTGAAGGAATTTTCTCCTGTGGAAGAAAAAATTTGTGAATCTTTCAAAGATTTGAAAGAATTTTATGAGTTCTCTGTCCTCTGCTGCAATCTTTGATAGATTTGAAGAAATCCTACAATTGTTTAAACGATTATTCTTTCATTAAGAATATTCCACGAACTTGAACAAATGTCCATGAAATCTTCAACGTTTTTGCCTTCTTAATCTCTTCCTCGTGAATTTCGATGATTCTTGAAAATATTACAAGAATCTTTACTGTTTCTTCTTCTGCGTTCTCTTCTTCCTCGAACTTTCGAGCGTTGTACGCTCTGCTTCCTCCGCAAGCTTCCTACATTGATCTTTTGAGAGTATTACATACAGCTTTCCAAGCCTTGTGAAAAGTCTGTGTCGCGTGCTCTCAAGATCTGTGAAGCTCTGCACTGTGAGGATCGAGTTGCTCTCCGGACTGTGTGAAGAGGCTTACTGTTGAAGCTCTGATACCATGATAAATTCTGAAGCAAGAAATGCAGAGAGAAAGATAGAACATAAAACAATATATTCAAATGTATGAAGAAGAGAAGATGAAGTTATTATGAAGAGATACAATGCGATGGGAGATGTCTGAGCTAAATAGGCTCAAGCAAGACAAAAATAGAAAGTACAGCTGGCCAAGACAACTGGCAGCGTACAGTGAGACTATTGAGGTTACATTATATTTAACAATATATTTGTTATTGTTGTATCTATTTGTTTTTTAGCGATCAGATTATTTCATGAGGTGAGCTGCAATGGCTCCCGAGCCCTGTGAAAGGACCGCAGTGAATTGTGCATCCTCATGCCATGCCTCCTCTCGATAACCACCGTAGAGTCTCAAGCAAACGCCACTATTTTCTGAGCCAAGTTTTCAGCCAGGTTCTATGGATGAGCTGGAATTAATAAATAAAGTTTATTAATTATAAAGTTTATTTATTAATGCTTTCCACCTTCTATAACCTTCTATAGAGGGTGGGAGGAGAAAATTAATAGATAAAATTTATTAATAATAAAGTTTATCTATTAATGCTCTACTTCTCACCCTTTATTCCTCTATAAAAAGTGGGACCCTTTGTTCCTCTATAGAGAGTAGGAGGAGAGAATTAATAGATAAACTTTATTAATAAATAAACTTTATTTATTAATGGCGCTGGGCTGACAAATGTATTAAGCAATGGCTAAAAGAATTTGAGGCCTGGTAATAGCCATCTAAACTCGGTTTCGAAAAAAATATGCATAGACCCATCTGAACTCTCATATGATATGCACATCTAAATTGCAAACATATGGTTGCATATTTGAAGTTCTGACTTTTTTAAGGTTGTGATATTTGATAGCCATTTGTGTATAACCCGAATATACATCTGATTTTCCCTACATAGAAATGGATCTTGAATATTCAATAGATATTGCAATGCTTTGTTTATATGAAATATTGTTAGTGTTACACCTACACACAAAGGCGACTCGGCTATATAGTGCACAGTATTTTTAATTTAATTGCAATGGTGCTGCAGCTGTATTCAGATTTCTTTTATAATAAGCTTACAGTAGGATAGTGAATCCGATATCTGGTACCATCCAGATTCCTTACCATGTGTCAGATTTCTTACCAGGTGTCCGTTCAACAACCTTCTACTAATGCATGCCTGGACGCCTTCCAAGCCACAACCAAGCACCCTTCCAATGCTTGCTTCCACAGGTTATTTGGCTGCCCTCCAATGCTCAATGCCACAGGTTATGTGGTTGCCCTAGTTAATACTAGCATTTTCAACTGCTCAGTATAAAATTAAAATTTATGATTAAAAGTTTGATTAACACATAATGTAAACTCTGATACTTTTCATAAACGTGCACTTTCATCCTACTTAAACATTCCAACTATAACATTTTGTTAATCTACAATTTTGATTCACCAAGTCGGTACTTCTGCTGCCTGTCAATTGTGATATTATTTCGAGTTGGATGGTACAAGAATTTGTTTGTTTCATCCTATTTAAACATTACAACTATAACATTTTGTTAATCTACAATTTTAATTCACCGAGTCGGTACTTCTGCTGACTGTCAATTGTGATATTATTTCGAGTTGGATGGTACAGGAATTTGTTTGCTTCATCCTATTTAAACATTCCAACTATAACATTTTGTTAATCTACAATTTTGATTCACCGAGTCGGTACTTCTGCTGCCTGTCAATTGTGATATTATTTCGAGTTGAATGGTACAGGAATTTGTTTGTCTCTTATAATGTCATGGTGAGCTGGGACTTTTCAAGAATCTGACCACAAATCTGAACGATTAATCCCTTTCAGCTGCACAGATATCAATTTCTTCTATGTTTGGATAAACTGTCCATGTGCCTCTCATAGATACCAGGCTGGCCATCCAAAATGCAAAATTCCACAGAAAATCCAAAATTCAGATCCCACGCCCGATGTTGTCCAACGAAAATCTTAGATGCTTGGAAGGGGAATAAAGTCCTTGTCTATGAGTGAAATAAGTATTGGAACATTTGGTGTACTTGGCCATCAACCTGTAGAAAAAATGGCCCACCTTATGAAAATAATACTGTTTTAAAGATATCATCTCTTGATTCAAATCAATGAACATTGAGATTTCGTATTCCTCTTTACTTTTTCAAGTTAACGTAAACTCTATGGCAACTTCCGTGATAAGAATGGTGATGGAAAAAATAAAAATTGTATTAAGCAATTTCAGTTTTCTTATACAAGTCTCTCTATGAATGTGAAAGTATCCTACCTGTGAAAGTAAATGTGGAAAGCAGGCAGAAAAATTCGTTTTTCAAAAACCATTTAGCTTGCTTACAAAGTTTTCCCTTGCTTCCAACAAGGTAATAGGTGATCATGATGCCACGAAGGGGTCAGAAGAAAATAACATAAAACAGTAACAAACACAAATTGTATTGCTCAATTTTATCAACAGGCTTACATTTGCCTCGTATTTATAGAGGCTTTGGAAGACTCTGGAGGGTCCTAGAGTTCTCGTAGAGGAAATATATGGAAGCGTCCATTGATATCGATGGAGAAAGTCCATTGATATCGATGGAGAAAGTCGTGGTTGTTGATAGGTAGAAATTAATACCTCCAACACTCCCCCTAATTTCTACTACTAATTACATCTTACATCGATATTTATAATGCCCAATGCTTTTCTGAAATACTCAAATTGGTCTTGTGCTAAAGCTTTTGCAAATTGCTCCTTTGATCTGCAATGTCTCCTCCTTAATGAATACATGTCTTGGTTAGGTATTTATCTGAGTTATCATTTTCAATTTCTATCTTCATATGGTTGGGCTTCCTTCAATTTGCTCCCATTATAATGCTCAGGAACCATCACATCAAGTGGTTTCTTAGTGGTGCTTTTCGCTAACCACAAACCTTGTATGATGGAGAATTTGATTTACACAACACACACTCACATGAGGTTCATCCTCAAACATTTTTTGCTTCTTCTTTGTATCTTCATAACATTGATTACTGCTCAAAGTTTTGCATCTTCCTTTTGTACCTGCAAACAACTCATCATTGATGTCCATATAGAAAGAGATCCATCTACCGAGATACATGGGTACCATTTGCTGTACTCACGAGTTCTCTAGGTATCCTTTTCATGTACATGGTTCATCAATATCTTAGACTCCTTTAGTCACAACTTGGTCCCAACCAACTGACACTCTGATATTACTTAATCTCGCATTCCTCCCCTTAATCGAAGATCTAACTTCTCCGATCACCATCCAACTTAGATACAAGTACACCTACCACCCTTGTACCTACCTAGTGGTTAATTCCACAGCTTGATGCCATATCCACTCTTTATGCCTAAGAGGGATACATGCCACATGATCACACTAATCCATGTAGGCCTCACTCAACAGGGCTTACTAAACACCTGGGGAATATAACATTCCTTGCCTATGGCTAAGCTTTACAACTTTGGACCAAAAACAACCTCCAGGATGTCGGGTACTACCGATCATGCACCCCCTACAACATATATGCATCATTTCATCGTACAAAAATTTCACATTCTTTACTAAATTCTCAAATTACAAACCCATTACATATGCCCATTTACATCTCATCATTAAGCATTACATAACTTCATTTGGAGTTTCTTTGTTCTTTACCTCTTCCAAGGAGAGTCTTTTCACCATACATACTTCTTGCATCTTGTTTTTCCTTTCAATATACTTTATGGATATGTTTCTTGTTGGAGTTGATCAATATCCAACAAGACAACCTATGACAATGGATTGGCAAACTTAATTGCCGCACCACTTGCCATGATTTTACATTACTTTAACATTTGATTTGGACTCAACTTTTGACTAACTTAACACACTCTCACTTTAACTTTAGCTTTAACTAACACTCATTTTGAGTCTTCCACTCATTTTGACACTTCTTGAGGTTAATACTCTCCTATAATGACTTTACATTTCAAGATTCATTTTCACAAAGTTTTTAAACTCATTCAAAGACTCAGTCACTTGACCTTGACTTTCTCTCACTTGAAATTGACTCTATCCTCTTACAACTTGAGTCAATTTTCTCTAAGGTTGAATCCTACATGACCATTCCAAGCACTTTTTTATATACTCAATGACCTTTTTACCAACCTTTTACCAATCTATGATTTTTTACATAGAGAAATGCTTGACTCAACTCTCACTTTCACTTGGGAAGATGAAACATTTTAACACCAGAAAGCCTATTTTGTAGAAAGCCTTAACAACAGTAGTGAAAGTAAATTCATTAGGTTGCACGCCATTGTTGACGAGATTATTCCACACAAATATGTGACTCTCATATCCAATTTTGATAATGTGGGCATGCATATTTTTACCTTCTGGGAGAGCCTCCATCTTCACGCATACTTCTCTCTTCCGCCTCAACATTTTTAACAACCCCCGTCTCTATTTCTTGAAAGAAACGCTGCATCACTTTTCAAACTACAACATCATCAACAACTCCATTCTTCAGACTTTCCAATAATTCTTCAGACTTCCACGACTCTCCTCAGCGTCACACGGGACCTCCTCCATGTATTCTGCGGCCTCTTTTCTAGTTCCGCAGATCCTCAACAATTGCAGCATCTGCTTCTCCTCTGCGCTGTCTCAGCAGCTCGGCCCTCACGACTCTCCTGAGCTCTGACTGCTCTCCAACTTTCTGTGGCAGTAGCACACTCACGGTCTTCACTGCTAACCTGGAAGCTGCGGCTTCCTCAGCTCTCCAAATCTTTGTTAATCAAAGCAAAAGCGGTCAAACCCACTTTAATAACTCAAATTTTGCATCGATTTCCAACCTTGTTTTATCAAATCCTCAAGAACTCTCACAGCTCCAAGCCAAAGTATGTGTCTGAAGAGGCTAATCGACAACAAACCCAAATATCTCCATTCAGATGCATTGTGCGAAATCAGACTGAGAAAGCCTGTCGTTTTTTTGGCTAGCTCATTGAAACGAACCTCAACAATCATCCGAGTAGCGTCTTCCTAGCAGACAGCTCCAAATCAACAAAACCCACTTCACTTATATTCAACCAAAATATACATCGCAGAATTTATAAATTCATCGCCCTTTTCTTCTTCGCCCTCAGCTGCGCATGAAAGTTGTTATTCTTCACACAACAATGGCTCCCTCATCCTTTGAATTCCATTTATTTGTATATCTGCGATACAACAAAAAAAAACACGGTCATGCTTATCCAAATCAAAAATTCGAAAATTCCAACTGCAGACACTTCTTCTCTTAAAGTGATTCGTTCTCACACAGCTACATCACAAAAGCGATTCCTCTTTCAGGATCTTGGGCTTTCCTATGAGGGAGTTGGCCCAATCTTTGCTCTGATACCAAATGAAGGGGTCAGAAACAAATAACACAAACAATAATAAACAGAAATTGTATTGCTCAATTTTATCAACACGATTACATTTGCCTCTATTTATAGAGGTTTTGGAAGCCTCTAAAGCATTCAGAAATTTCTTGTAACAGAAATATCTGAAAGCGTCGATTGATGATATCGAAGTCTGATAATTGATAGTTGTTGGTAAGTATAAATTAATACCTCCAACAGATGAGGTCAGCCACTTGTACTTTTTCCATCTCTTGATGATAAACTTGTCTACGTCTATTTTATACATGTCTCCGGGTTCTCCAAGAGTTCGGATTTGGGCCGAGGATAACCCTGGCTAATCTACAAAAGCCTTAATTGTCGTGAAAACCCTAACCGTAGACTCCCAATTACTAACTGCGAAAACCCTAACCGCAGACATAGCAAGGCGATGGGTTTGATTTTTCTCACACTTGAAAGTGCCTAAATCTTCTTGTCTTATTTTTATATACAACTGTATACAATGTTTTTACAACAGTATATAATGTACAATGTATACAACAGTATACAATGTTTCTCGATTATATACAACAGTATACAATGTTTTTACATAGCAGCATTACAAAATCTATCCCGGAGACTCAGTAGGATTTGATCACAAGACCTCCTCCCAACCTAATCCCAGAGAAAGGTGCGCTTGTCCACCATCTGAGCTGTCTCACGAGACTCTTATTATCTTACTTACTGTGACTTCTTAAAGCAATAGAATATTGCAAATAACAATACATAAATATTATTAATGTCTTCCTTCTCTTCTTGTTTCTATTCTTGTACCATAAAATTAATATGTAAAGTACAAATTATGAGGTTAGAAACCTCAATGTCAAATTGTATTAAAAGTGCATGGCAACAACATTACTT
This sequence comes from Picea sitchensis, assembly GCA_010110895.2. NCBI lineage: Eukaryota > Viridiplantae > Streptophyta > Pinopsida > Pinales > Pinaceae > Picea > Picea sitchensis. Next base: position 109,135 of record SNQJ01S0012303.1, read on the forward strand.
ACAAAGAAGTTTGATCATTTTAAACACAAAGAGTTAATATGTAAAGTGCAAATTATGAGGTTAGAAACCTCAATGTGAAATTGTATTAAAAGTGCATGGCAACAACATTACTTACAAAGAAGTTTGATCATTTTAAACACAAATAAGCCTGAAAGACTTAGAAAGGAAGGTTAGTTAAAATTAGAATAGACGAACAAGGGTGGAGAAGGTTAGTAAAAAAATTTAAAATAAATTTTACATTATTCAATCTTTTGTATCTAAAAGATATAACTGTATTATTTTTTTCAAAAGTTACACGTTCGAGAAAGAAAGAAACTATTATTTCGTGACTTTTACCTTTCTTTTTTCTAATTTTTTACTTCTTTTCTAATTGTTTGGTTATAGAGATTGTTGAAGAAATATTAAAAAGTAAATTTGTATTCATTAATAACTAAAACCTTTATGTTTAATGTGCTAATTGGTTAATTGAATTGATGTTTTATTGATTCATAAATTAGATTTTATTTTTGAATTGTAAAATCCTAATGATCAAACTTTAACAAAAATAAATAATCATGTTTTTATGTTTTACCTATCCATAAATTAAATTTTATTTTTGAATTGTAAAATTTTAGTGACCAAATATAGAAAATAGCATTTAATCAAGTTTATATTATTAATCAATAATACTTAGTCATGTTTTCATTATTGATAGTTTGTGTATCAAAAAACTTAAATTCATCTTTAAAATGTAAATCTCAATAACCAAAAGAATGTATATAGTACTTAGTCAATTTTCACAATCAATTTTTTTTTTTTTTATAATTTAAGTTTAGATATAAACTAGAAAACTAGATATTCAAAAGTTCCAAGTACAATGCTCAGTGAACCTTTACATGGATGATTTTTCTATTAAGAAAATGATTTGTTGACTTGCTTCATGCTTACTTCTATATTTAAATTGGCTTTTCCATTATCAGTAAATGTGACCACTAAAATATTGATGAGTATTATATTAGTTGTTTTGTATTTAATTTCATAATTTTTATCAAATAATTAATTTTTTAAATAATATTGATTTTCTAATTTTTATCAAATAATTAATTTTTTTTATAACATTAAATCTAATATTTAAAAAATCAATAAAATTCTCCGAAATTTTTATACTTTTAGTTAAAACATTTACACTACAAATAATGACATCATGTTGAATAGATATTGAATACCATCCTAAAATTAAATTACATCAATTTAATAAAACACATATAAAAAAACTTACTAACTTTACATGCAAATCATTAAACCTTACTAAACTTTAGTTCCAAACCATTTCCTCTTTGTTTCTTGTCAAAATAACAAGTCAGTCATAAAATTATCAGTTTTTTTTTTTTTATATATATATTTAAGGATAGTGGAGAGGGTTTATTGTTCAGATCATTCAATTATTTGAATTATTAGATTTAATATTATTTTTGTTTTCAGTTTTTTTTTCAATCAATTATAATAAAAAAAAATTATTTTATTTTGTAATTTTATTTTTACATTAAAAATTGATTAAAAAAATTAAATTTTTAATAAAATAAAATTTAATATAAAGAAATAAAGATTTTAATAGAATTTAAATTTTTATTAATATAAATAATTTTGAAAATATTTAAAATTCTTTAAAATATTGTATAATCTTATCTATAACCTACATTACATTGTAATAACTTATAATATAATGAAACTTATAGCTAAACTCCTATCACATTTTTATCAAAATTATAATAAACAGAAAATTTGTTTACTAACAAAATTAACATTTTACAATGAACTTAATACTCTATGAAACTCGTCTATTCCCCTGTCTGGCATGAAAGACTGAGTCCACTAGTTACAGTCGTAACCAGTCCATCCACTAAGGCCATCCAGCTGGATTTGGTCATCCTCCAACTCCGGGAAGGCAATGTGGATCTTTTTATGTGAGCACGCATCGATCGACGTCGAAATATATTTATATATTATATTTCCAACTCTCACCCACTAATTTTATGAGCTTATCTTTGAGCACAAGATTCCTTATACTCCTCGAGATTGAAGCTTTCGGGTCTTTTGACTTTTTTGAAATGTAGGGTTGTGTTAAAGTACACTGTTATTTATCAATTATAATTATTTTATATGTATATTGGGGAATTATGGAAGAAATCGTTTTGCAGAATAAAGATATTATTAAAAAAAACTTCAAATCAAAATTTAAGGAAAAAATGTCTTGTAATAAAGAGTTAGAGGAAAAAAGAAAATTAAGGTATTATAAAGATGTAATCAACCCTAATCTAGAAGATCAAAATTATCTATCTGTTTTGTCAAGTGTAAAGAAAAAAAAAAAACATTGCTAAGATAAGAACAAATTCTCACGAGGTCCATAGTGAAACTGGGCATTGGTCAATTCCTAAAACACCATGGGATGAAAGAGAGTGTCACATTTGTGACAGTAAGAAGGTTGAAGATGAAAAACACTTTCTCTTAGATTGTCCAGCCTATACACATATTAGATCTCATTTTCAAAATATTGATCACACTACCAACCTTCCTAATCTCTTAAGTCAACAAAAGTATGGTGATCTTGGAAAGCCTCTCTTAATGCTTTTCAAGCACAAAAACAAAATTCTAAAAAATCATAAGTAATGACTTACTCTCTTAAGGTCTCATAGACCAATTAGGTCTTAGTGAACGTTAATCATCATCATCATCATCATTAATGTTTAAAAGTTTCATCTAAATCTCATTAACAATGCATTAACAATATACTGTCATTTATCAATTATAATAATCCTATGTGTATATTATTGTTTAAAAGTTTCATTTAAATTTTGCATATATGAATGATTATTTTTGTATAATTTTAGTATTTTAGGGTTTTTTAGCAAGCTAAATTCATTTATGTATTTAAAAATACAATTTAAACAACAAAAAAATTGTGATTTAATACAGATTTAATTCCTCGATCAAAAAAGCCAAAACTCTGGCATATTTGTTCAAAATATGGCACGTGATTGTTGGATCTGCCAATATGAGTGGTTGTTTTAGATGTACCAAGGGTTTTTCAGCAGGCTAAATCCATTTATGCATTCAAAATTGCAATTTAAGCAAAAAAAAAATGTGATTTGATACAGATTTAAGTTGTAGGATTCTGACTAAAATGGCCAAAAAGTAGAATAGCTAGACAACTTCATTTTACATGCCCTAGTCTAAAGGTTCTATCTTTTGGCCTCTTTCAGAGGATATTTTCGGACTATATTTGCTTGAAATCTGGCAAGTGGTATATATAATTAGGGTGTCTCAAGAGGTTTTCAATAGGCTAAAATCCATTTCTACATTCAAAAATGTAATTTAAACAACAAAAAAATTGTAATTTAATACAGATTTAAGTTGTATTCAGACTAAAATACCAAAACATAATGCCATTATCAAATAAGCTGGCTAAAAATAATTATAGTGCAAAGAGTATTCAATGGCATTTGAGGCGGATTCAGGACTAGCGGAAATGTGCATTTTAAATAGAAGATTATTGTGGTTTTAATCTATTTCCTGGATTTTTATAGAATGGACGTATTCAAATAAGTGGGTTGAATTTTGAAATGGGAGTTTCCAAAAAAGTTGTCAGTATTGTTTTTTGTTTTTAATATTACATTTAAAAATATAATTAATATATTTTTAATTTAAAAAGAGTATTATTTTTTAAATATTATTTAATATTTAATATTTTATAATTTCTATAAAATAGAATAGAGGCACTATTACATCTGATATCATGTGAAAAATGACATTCTTTACAGTTTTAATTCTATCTTTCTTTTTATTTATATTTT
>SNQJ01S0012304.1:3923-19125 GCA_010110895.2 Picea sitchensis
AGACAACATTCCTACATGGGGATTTGGAAGAAGAAATCTTTATGAAGCAACCAGAAGGTTATGCTGTGAAAGGAAAGAAGGAGCTGGTATGCAAGCTGAAAAAGTCCCTGTATGGTTTAAAACAATCACCAAGGATGTGGTATAAAAAAGTTGATACTTATATGCTGGGACTTGGCTTCATAAGAATCAAAGAGGATCACTGTGTGTATTCTAAATTAATTGGTGATGCTTTGATTTATTTGGTCTTGTATGTGGATGACATGTTGTTGATAGGAAACAACAAGGAGATTATCCAGGATGTGAAAACTCAGTTCATCCACAAGGAGAGGACGGGTTTACAAGGTTTATGGAGGGCCTGGGCAAAGGGAGTGAGTCCAGATTGGCGCATCCATGAACTGGCTACTATGGGCCATCTGAACTTGGATGGATTCTCTTCAACTCAATGGTGTAGTTAGTACTTAAAGGCACCAAAGTATTGACAATGGATAATCATATCCAGATAACCTAAGCCATTTTTTTTACCAATGTGCTGACAATGGAGAATCATATCTAGGTAACCTAAGCCAACTTTTTTTACAGTTTTGTACAAGAAAAAGACTTCCTACAAATTTATAGCTATAACTATTGAAGGCTTCCAACATACCACACAATAAGCCATTTTTTTTTTACAGTTTTGTACAGGAGAAAGACTTCCTACAGAGTTATAGTTATGTAAGCTAGTGAGGTCTAGTTATGTAAGCTAGTGAGGGTTGCCGACAGACCACACAAGAACTATAAGGTAAGAACTTGTAATGTAATGTACTATACTCTAATATTTTCATTAGAGTTTGAAGAAAGAGTTAAGGTATGAAAAACTAGATATTTACTTGTTGCACATTAAGGTTATGAATGTTTGAAGTAGAGCTTCAAATGTTGTTTTCTCTCAGTTTCGATTCAAATCTCAGTCGAAGTTTAAATCTCAATCGATGTAATTTGTTATTCCTCTTGTGACCGTAATGCCTTTGGAAGACTTTGTGGACTTCGATAATGCTGAGGATAAATTAGAAACACCGAGTCTCTCCAGAGTAGTACAATACTCAAAATGGGGGTTTGAGAGAGCGAGAGTAGTACAATACTCGAAATGATGGCTTGAGAGGGAGAGAGTAGTACAATACTCGAAATGAGGTGCTCGGTTACAACACCCTCCCATGGAAATGAGGCACTCGGTTACAACACCTTCCCATGGTGCCTCTGTTGTAGAGACTTAGTTTTCTTCTGAAACAAATGAAATAGCTGGTAGCCTATTTTCTGTAGAGTGTGCATGAAGATAGCCACGATGTAGCTAAACAATTCTTTCTCTATTGCAACAATTATAATAAATGGTTATTTTTTAAATTTTTAATTTTTAAATGATTTGTAATGTTGACACATAGTGATAAAAATTTCAACATACCAGGGTTAATTAAGTCGCATCACAACCCTGATTCAATCAAAAAATTCAAATTACTAAATTGAAAAATATAATTTTTTTATATGTTTTTCAAAATAATAAAAATAATAAACTTTTCCTAACGCTCTTATATATTCTAAAAAAAACTCCAAAATACATCAACTAATAAAACAAAATGCACTTGGTAATAGGCGGTCAACGATCATTGACCCCCACATGCAGGGACTAATAATAAGAGTTTAAGTAATATGATTTACTATTTGAAATGTGTTGCAATTGTTTGATTTTATGTTAAAAGAATGATGAAGGGGTGACAATGTACATTCTATTTTATGTTCGAAGATCTAATGATGAAGGGGTGACAATGTACATTTGGAAAGGTCATCACAATTTCCTCCAAGTATGAGGAATCATTTTGGGCAATGTTTGAAGATTTATTAAGTAAGCTTTTAAGTTGAGGCTAAGGTATAAATCTTTGCTTCCACAATTATAAGAGATGATGAGCCTATGAAAAACACTTGTGTGCGTCTTGACTAGAGGAGGAGCTGCATGCAATAGAATGGTGATCGTAATGTTGAGTGTTTCCACTGGTGGTTTTATGAATTGATAGTTTAATGCTTAGTTGCACAATGTTTTCATTGTGAGGGAGATTTGCTTTTAGAGAATCCTCACTAATGGTTATTACATGTGTATGAGATGTTTAAAAATATAACTCGTCATCTAACCAAGTGCCAAGTGTGGTTGTTGTTTTTTTATTTTAATACGAGTATTTTTTAATACGATGGTTCATATTTTGTGAAATTTTTGTGTGTGTATATATATATGTGTGAAGGCTTACTACAAAATTTATTATTATATTTATTTTATCTTTGTGTATATATTTTCCATTTTTTGACAAGATTTGTATTTACATATTTATATTATTAATTTATTAATTTAATATTTTTTAATAATATTTAACAATTTTCACACTAAACTTTAATAATTTTAATAGGCAATATTTGTTTTGACAAGGACTGATAAATAATTTATTAATAAAAAAAGGGTGGCCAAAGTTCATAGAAGAGTACAAAAGAGTCTAAAAGGCCTATAGGCATATCCAAAAATTTAAGAAGATCTACTCTTGCTATGGCTAACCAATGTTTAGTTTGAGCTTCACTAGCTTTCATTACATTACAAAATTTGCAGGTTTTTATTCTATAGAAGATGCCTAGAATGCATATATATTTAAAAAACATTAGATACCTAGCGATGGAGAGTCTAGTTTTTCCATTTCATTGTCATGTGCGGGCATAAGGCATATTTAGATCAAGAGGAGGTTGATTGATCGATGGAGCATAATCACTTTCGGAGGGAGAATCGATGAGGTCTAGAGGAGTTGGTGCTACCTGTATCTGCAAACTTTCAACCTAAGCCCCGATGGAATCCACCTCATCATGTTGTTGCCTCATATCCATCCTGTGTTGGATGAGAATTTCTAGGATGTATGAAATCCAAGAAGGAAAATTTTGGTATACTATTTGAAGTTGTTTAAGCTCCTTCCCCAGAGTGTCTAGGGCCATTGTTGTCTTCTTCTACGAGGCATTGGACTCAAAAGAGGATGACTAATAATGCTATGCCAATGCGAGAGGATGGGTTCAAAGCCATGTTGACCCGAGTAGAGAAACCACTCACATCGAGGAGGCCAAATTGAATTCCTTACTAAACCAATTAGATCAAAATATTCTGAGGCCCGGGGTTGACAATTTCTACCTACATAATTCCACCTGCTTCCATCCTTTCGATGAGGAAAAAGTTGAGCCCACGTAGCATCTAAAGTCCATGTTTCAATTCCTTGTTCTCTCACGTGATTATTTCTCACCTTCTTCTTTGCAAACCAGTCCTGAAATTGTTTCTTCGATTCTTCTTCCTCCTTAATTGTTTCCTGATTCTATCGAGTGAGTGTAAGCTTCCAATATACCCATGAGACCAACATATACTACTCCCTTTTTCTTCAATCCCACTTGATACCACACCTACCACTGCAACACAAACTTGATGGTTGAAGCTACGAGTGTCCCGAGATTCAAATCCACACCCATACCAACATGGAGAGTTTTTGCACATTCTGCATAGCCTATGCCTTCTCATGATGATTCTCATATGGCTTGATTGTCTGAAATTTAGAGGAGAATATACATTCATTGCATCTGTTGTTTCCCACATGAGTAGATGAGATATCTTCATAACTAAAATGTACCTCACCTATGTAATCCCACCTTGTTCATGCCCAAACGATACTATGAGTCTACGACCTTAAATGGAAATGACTTAGCTGATGGTTTGTGAATGACAGAGGGGGATCCTATTGCTTTGACAATTTGTTTTCTTTACGGGTATGACACCTGAATGACATGCATTGTATTGGGTTGGATTTGCATTGATTATGGAATTGGATGGTGCGATAATCTCCCATTAATTCTAATTGTCCTTTTTGGGAGTGTGATAGTCAAGTTGGCTTGTGAGTCCATCAACCGCAGTAAAGTGCCTTTAATCAGGCTTCAAACACACAAACATAATCTCTCATAACCCTTTTGGGCACCATGCAGAACTTATGTCTAGCCCTAATGTCACAGCCCATAGAAGTATTAGAGCCAAACTTACATGAGAATTCAAGTAATAGCAACATGACACACCCAATGATGATAATGTAATAAAAACCTATACCAATGTGTCTAGTCAATACTAGATTTAGCAACATAAATCCTATGCACTTAACCTAGCTATGTATTCCTTGTGGGGCTAGCATGAAATAACCCTAATAGACAATATAGTAACACACAATGACACTACTCCATGTGCAATTGTTTTATCTACTTGAAAAACATAAATGTGGTAATATATCTTCTAGATTCTTTTACATATAAGGAAAAGAGCATAGCATTGATGAGTGTTGAAAATACAACATAAAAAAAATTGTAATATACTTATTGTTGGGTATCTATTAATGTAAATTCATCTTAATTTTAGATTTATCAAGTGTTTAAAGGGATCAAATCCCTTTCAAATGAAAATCTTTTTGATACTTAAAAAACTTGAGGAAATAATTGCACCAAGTTGAAGGAGTTGATTCATCGCTTGATAAATCGAGGTTAAGATGGATATGTGCTAGTCTATAATAATAATAATAATCTAATTAGGTTCAAATTTATTTATGGGACTTCCTTGCTTGTAAGACAAGGAATACTCTATGAAATGATTTCATTTCATTATCTCTTTTTTTTCCAACAGAAAAATTGTTCATTATATTAATATATAATTTGTTCACATGGCATAAACTATGCCTTTTGCTTACAACCTTCAAACTGTGAAAAAACACTCATGGCTAAATCTGAACCAATTACATGACACCTTCACATGGCAAAATATGTGTACTAGTCTGTAGAATTTTTAGAATCTGATCCAAATGTAACAAAAAACATGGTCTATTTTTCTGACTGTCCCATGGCTAAGAACAATATATCCTCAAAAAAGAAATTGTCACACTTCAAATGGATAAATAGAAATATGACACTATAAGATGACTAGATGCTATAAGAGGTTAATAAAGAGAGTGGGATCCTCATGTCCATCAACCTAGTGGTTGTCTGTGATTTTTCCTTCTTTCTTTTGTAGTGCAATCTTGGAGAGTAAATCGACATCCTTGTTGTGATATCGATAGATATGTGTGTAGTTGATCTCCCTAAAGATGGATTGTATCTCTCTGATTCCGTCCTTCTAGCCCAATAGTGAAATAACCTACAATTTTCCTCTGCAATTCAATCAGTCAATTATGATTTTAGAGTCACCAAATATTTGTAATGCTTCAAGGTTGAGTCTTGTTGCCAATTTTAGTGTAGCCCAAACTTCAAGTAATTATGCCCTAGTGTTGGTGCCTTGACCACAACTGAAGGTCCAAGTGTAATAAGAATTTTAAGTTATCCTTAGTATTCCCTCTGCTTCACTCTGAAGACCATTTGAATGTGTTGCTCCATCAAACCAACCTGCAGGTGTGCTGCTTCATTTCATTATCTACTTGTGTGTGAGAAATAATATTTTATTATGATAGGACACTTGTTACAATCTCTGGACCCAATACAATAATCTTGGAGTTGTATTAATTTTTTATTAGTTTTATTTCTATACCAAATTGTATTATTTTTCACATTCATATTCAAATCTTTCTTGATGGTGCTAAAACCTCTTTTGCATTAAAAACAACAATTTCATCAATCCAAAATTGCAATTTTAGCAATGATTGCCTAACTAGCTTATGGTGATGACAAATGAGAAAAGGTTGAAAACATATAACATTTAGATTTTTTTAGCCTTCTTCTAAATTTTACTAATAGTCTAAAAGTTTGATGAATTGACCCTTTTTTGGAAGCTTGGAATAACATGAGGGGAAACCAACCTTTTTTGCCTCGAAATCCATGATGCATCACATTTTGAATTAATGGAATTACATATATCAAATATTAATATTGCACAATCCAGTTGCAATAAGGACACTCGAGGGTGTTGTATCTATTTTTGCATCAAAAATAATAATTTTATCAATCCAAAATTGAAAATTTAGCAAAGATTGCCTTACCATTTTTCGGTGATGACAAACTGAATACGATCGAAAATGTAGAATGTTTAATCTTGTTCTAAATTTTACTAATAATCTAAACGCGCAACAAATTTTTTTGGCACCTCATAATAACAAGAGGAAAAACCAATGCAATTTCATCAAATCAAAATTACAATTTCAATAAAAATTGCTCAACCAAAATTTCAATGATGACAAATTGGAAAAAAAGAAGAAGTCACAATCACACTTTCACATCTACACAACATTTTGTTACTTTCTTTGAAATACTGTCACATAACATTATTGTACTGCCGAAGGTAGTATATAGCAATGAGTTAGCATTGACTTTTATATTAGTTTTGTGTTGACTTGGAAATTTTATCTCAGTTTTAATGTTCAACATAACAAGTAAAAAAAAATATTTTTTAATATAACAAAAATAGTATTTTTTTAACTCCTCATTCGTCAAAAAATTGATAGTGTTATTGCAGCCTTCACATATTTTGAGACCTTCAATTAATGAGGAAGGACATTTTTTTAACTCCTCATCCTTATCTTTGCTGGTTTTCAATGTACTTGTGTTGTTACAGGGGATCCAACGATGTCCCACCAACGACCCACTTGATCTCCAAAATCCAAAATGCACAGTCACCATTCTTTCCATTCTAAATAAACCCAATGCCTCAAAGCATGCTTTAATGGCCCCGATTTATGCGTTCAACGACCCTCCCAAAGACAAAATTCACTTCAACCCGAAGCCGAAGACCCTGTTTAAAATAAAATTATTAATAAACAACTAAGTCAAATTTTACTTAGAGTTAAAAAATAAGACATTATCCACAGATTTTAGAGTTCTTAATTATAATATTTTTGTTTTGGTCATGTGATCAATGGTTGAGAAATTCAGTCACTAACATCTGTGATCTCAATTTCATTGGCTCATATGGACCCTTCACACGCGTCTGTCAATTAGTTGATCTCCCCCTTAGATCGACTATGCTTGTATTTTATTTTATAGTTTTTGTTTGGTTTCATCGAATGTGAAATTGGAATAGGGCCACATGGTAAGTCCAACTTCCTACCTCACTTTGACCCACCACATCCCCAACGGAAATAGAAGCTTCACAAAGTTGTGTGATGATTTTGCATGGGTGATACAGAATGAATATATTAAACATTTTTTTTTATTAATTTATTATTTTAAAGTATTTAGGATCAATATTACTTAGCAAACAAGTTTAATGATTTTTTCACTAAAAACCTTTCTCGATCAAAAGATCGAATCAAAACAAAATTCTTAACCAACTACCCATTATTATCAGTAAAAAAAATCAAATCAAAACAAAAAATTTAACAAATTACTTTATTTTTATTAATATTTTTATCATCATAGAATTAATATAATAACATGAGATAAGTAGGAATAGTGTGGATCTTATGTAGTATGGACTCATGGCATATGTCATAGCAAGATTTTGCAAAAAACGTTACATGAAGTTAATAATTAAGTGTTGAATGAGGATAGATGGATGAGTAGAGAGGGTGTGTATTGTGTAATAAATAATATGTTTTTTTAAATAATTTAATTGATTTTAGATAATAATAAAAAATAATTTTGATAATAAAAATTTATAAATTTTAATATTGTAAATAAATTTTCAAGTTTTTATATTTATTAAAATAATTATTAATTTTAATTTTAATAATTCAAATTTATAATATAAGTGTGTAGATTTTCGTAATTAGTTATAATGTTGTTTGAGTTTTTTGGAGATAAATTAATGGGCGAACACTTCACTCATTCACTCTTTATAAAACTAAATAAAAATTTTATAAAAATTCAATTAAATTTATATATATTAAAAATTCAAATTCAAATTAACTTATTGTACCTTCGAAGGTAGTATATAGCAATGAGTTAGCATTGATTTCCATATTAATTTTGTGTTGACTTGAAATTTTATCTCAGTTTTAATGTTTAACATAAAAAAAATTATTTTTTAATATAACAAAAATAGTATTTTTTTAACTCTTCATTGGTCAAAAAATTGATAGTCTTATTGCAGCCTTCGCATATTTAGAAACCTTAAATTAATTTGGAAGGACATTTTTTTAACTCCTCATCCTTATCCATTCGCTCAAGTGTTCCCCACGAACTAAAGCCGGACAACTGCCTCGATCCTTCTACTCTTTCCATTTCCTCTATTCAGTCGTTACATGTACACAACTTACTCCGTAGTAACAGTGACAATGCATTAATTAATCTCGGGCACCGCTGATGGAAAATTGGACCACTGCAATGAATTTACAATTTGATGAAAAATTGTGATTTCATCTTTACAAACTGTGTGATTTGGATTAATTTATGAGACAGTACATAGCAACATGCTGCCCTTGTTCTAGTTTTGTATGCTTCCATTCTCATCACGCGTACTTGTATTTGTATTCTATTTGATAAGATTATAAAAAAAAATTGTAATGATGTTAAAAATATTTGATATTGATTTTATTCCTGGTCCTATCGTATGCTAGGATCCTAGATGATATGAGAGAGAATATTATTCTAGATGATGGTGATAAGGTTACAAAGTTTAGAACAAGCAAGCATCATCCACTTTAGAAATTTGACAATTTATTATTATAAAAACATTTAATATTACAAATGTTGATCCCAACATTATTAAATTGTTATTAATATTAATAATGTGAAACAAATATTCACAAGTTCTAAAAACGTTTTAGAAATTTTAAAATATATTTTTATAGGAGGAGGTGGTTAGATGTATGTGTCTAGGAATCTATTGAATTCAAAATTTAAATTTTTAAATATTTGTTATCAAATTGGAAAGTTAAAAAGTTTCACATCTTATTTTTTTTATTTTTATTTTTTACATTTTGAGTACTTAAGATTATATCGCAAAATTCCTGGTTAAAAAGAATATCAAAACTATGTTTAAATTCTACAAAACTTTCAAACAACTTTTTAGTATAGCTAAAGATAAATTTTACATCTAGAGCATCTGAGATCATATCCCAAAATTTTTGGCTAAAAAGAATATCAAAACTATGTTCAAACCTTACAAAACCCTCAAACAACTTTTTAGAATAGCTAAAGATAAATCGCACCGATGCTTGGCCAGTTATCCCTGAACATTCGTTCAAATCCAAGCATTTTATTTGCTTTGCCAAACAAAAATATTAGCCTCTACCCCTCATTACTCCTCCTGTCTCATTCAGAAAACCCTTGAAATCGAAAAACATCCTAATAACTTTAATCGTGAATATGACTACAAACTTAGCCAATCTTGGAAGCCTACCATTCGTCACCTTGACCATTAGGCTTCCTCCTTTTAGATTTCATTTATGTGATCATCTCCAACCTTTGGTTCCTCAGTTTCTTTTCCTCACATCTAACTACTCCTCTCTCTGCAACTTTTCTCTTCTCTGCTCTGAATTTTGCTTATCTCTTCTCCACTCTAAATTATCCTTATTTCATTGGTTTCGTCATTTAACCTATCCTCTTTATCCGAATTATATTAAATCTCTCTCTCTTAATTAAAGAAATCCTTTGGCTTTAAATTATTTTTTAACTTTCTCTATTCTATTATTATCTCATAATAAATTTATACTAAATCTCACCCTTAATTAATTAAAGAAATCATTTTTCTTTCATTATTAATATGCCTCCACAACTTACTTTAATAAATTATTATCCTTTTTAATCTTATTAGTCCCTCCCGTAGGCATAGAGGGACTATGGTGATCAATAAGTCATTGACTACATATTAGTTTGTCCTTTGACCAAAAATATTTGCATAATACCTATTGTTGGAGCTAGGGAAATAAAAGTAAATATTTTTATAGAATAAATAGTACCATATATGTATTGATCTGATTGGATAAGAGATTTGAGGTGTTATTGTCGGCTTCGCTATTCCCAATGTTTTATATGGCAACATATCCAAACTTTTTCTCGTATACAGTCTTTTTGAATCATATATTTTTCTTGTGTATTGCTTCAAGGTGGATTAATGCTAGCATTAGTTCGAATGTTTCTTTTAGCATTTTCTGCTACCTAAATATATTCGTAAGTTTTGATATGTACTAAGCATATCAAAATGTTTTGATATCCAAGCTTTATAGTGATTGTGAATTCCAAAGTTTATAATGTCCTTGGCGGATGTGTTTTTGTTGAAATATATTGACACTTTTTTGAGATGCCTCAATAGGCCTGACAGCTAAAATGTTCACATGAGGCGACGTCCTCCAACAGGCCTGACAACTTAAATGTTTGCATATCGCGAGATCCTTAGACAATCTGACAGCCTTAAATGTTTATGTAAATACGCTTCTCGGAGTGTATTTTTCCTCGAAATTGTCCATACAGTGACTGAAGAGCCATTGTATGTTTCATCCTTCTTCTACCTTTGCACTGCAATTTCATTATCGTTGAAGCTATATACATTGTTTATTGGTTTGGTGACTGCTTCTTCTTTGCTGGTTTCTTAGTTGTTGCTTATTGTTGTTTCGTTCATGAGTCGACCTGCGGTTCTGCATTTCAGCATTTCGGAGTAAGTTTTGATGCCATAGTTTCATTTTCTTTGTTTAGTGTTTGAAGTCTGCAAGTAAGAATGTTTTCTTATTTCTTGTGGCATGGTCCTCGTATGTTTCTGGTTCCTTCTCTGCTTGGTCTATAATTTCGTAATCGTTGGAGATACATATGTTGTTTATTGGGTCAGTGGTTCTTGTTGGTTCGTTGGTTCGTGGGTTGTTGGTTCTGTTTGTTTGGATCGAGTTTATGCTTTGGGGCCCTGGGGGTGCAGTTTGTCCTGTTCATGCTTTATCGCTCTCTGGTTCTTGCTATTTTCTTTTGTTTGCTTCATCCTTGCAGGGTTGGGGTCCAACGACGGTGGTTGGAGCTTTTATTTTTCTATTTTTTTTTGGATTATTATTGTTTTTTGGGGTGCTTTGTGGTGTTGAGCCCCTGCATCCAGGAGTCGGCATGAAGTTGTGTTATTTTCCCTCTCTGTCGAGGTCCATATATTTTATTCTGTCATATTTTGTTGGTGCTTCAGTGCTAGCATGACAAAAAATAGTTACATGCAAAATTGTTCGAGGATTACATGTGAAATTTGAATATCCGCAGTTTTTTTGTTGGAATAAACCATATGCAGGGTACATTTATAGACCATGTATGGTCAGATGTGCCAATCTAACATTCCATGTTCTTTCTCCTCTGCATAGACTGTTGTTTGCATGATACAATTTCTGTTGTTCTTGAGGTATGATATGTACAACAAAGATTCAACAAGATTATATTTGGATGTTTGGAAGCATGCGTGGGTAGTTTGCCATGGAAAACCAAAAATCTTGTATCGTGGACACAACAGTCTATGTAGAGGAAAAAGAACACGTGTTTCAATCGGTGGAGGCATGTCTCAATAATTTGCCATGGAAAACTAGAAATCGTTTAGCTACGGCCATGCCGTTGCGTGATGTTTTGTGGATTGTAATATATTTTGGGCAAGGAAAAAAAATTACACGTTTACAACCATGAATGGAGAAGCGCAAAGGTTCATGTTTCTGCCTATCTTGTAGACTGTTTGTTGAGTCTATTTTACTGTATGTACATATTTCTTCTCCTCCCATGCATACCAACTTCCATTCATGTTCATTGTGTTTTGTGTGTTCCCACATTAAAACAAACAGAATAGCTGGAGAAAAGGAGGGAGTCTTGATTGCATCGGTTGAAGAGGATATAGAAAGGTGCATGCTTGTATTGTTATTTCATATTGCATTGTTTTTTATTTCATTTATGGTCTATATATGTGTTCACACAGTTTATTATATGTACATTTTGTGTGCCTTCGTACATGATACATTATCTTCATAACATTCCTTCTTGCATACTAACATGCTTCATGTTCGTTGTCTTTTCACTGCATTGGTACATATAAATAAACAGAATAGTTCGAGATGGCGATGGCCTCTTTGGCGGGTAAATAGACATGTTTCTCTTATTTTAGATGTCTATCTTCATACTAACTTTCCTTCATGTCCATTGCATATTCGACGTTGCTGCCTTGGAAAAAACAGGTTGCTTGGATAGGGAGATGAACTGTTCTGTGCAACAACAGAGGGTTCTATGGTACAATCTTCTAAAAGGTATACCAACTGTGGTGGTAAATTAAATATACAAAGTGGGCGGGGGAATATAATATTAGAGTTCAAAATGATGGCTTGGCAGCAATGGGCCTTTCTGCCCCCCTATTTCTACTTTTTCCATTTTCTATTATCCCTTTTGTTTTCTAATTCATCTGCTTAGTGTGCTTTCCGAAAATGCCTTGGTGTGTCGGTCGGTGGACTAACGGTTTCACATCTGTGGTCATGCTTTTTCCTTGTTCCATACTTTCCTACTTTCTCGATTGCGGGTTCCAGTCAACCAGGTTGAATATTTCTCCCCTGCCTTCTAGGGGTCCGTGATATACAACTTTGCCATGGTGCCCTATCCTCACGCCTTGTTTACTGTGAAACATTTGCCTAGTTAAAAAAAACAAATGCATACAATTTTACAGTTGTTTGGTCCTTGCGATGGACAGTGTACAATGCATATGATTGTTTAGTCCTGATGTTCATGTGCACATGCTTGCATCAAAAAAAGTTGGACTAGTGACATGGGCATGAGCAGTCAGTCATCTCAGACATCAGTAGACTGACAAGGCCAAAGGTAAAGATGCATATGCTCTGCTCTTACTATGTTTACTAAACAAATATCCTTGGCTTTATATTCATCTATGGCATGGTGGATATGATGATGTCGACTGCAATACATGGTTTGCAACTCGCAAGAAGTATCAACAAGTACAAGCGAGACACCGAACATGATGCATGTTCTGCAGAGTAAGAGGTGTGGTTGCAAAACTCTGGCTCCATAGTTCATCTAAGCTACGCATGTACTTGTAGATTTATGCCAGTGAAAGAAGAATATAGGAAAAAAAAAAAAAATACATACTACCATTCACTTTAGTTTTTCCTATTCAAAAATTGTGACCAGGTCTAGAGTTGTAACATCCAAAGTACTATCAATAGAGGGCTTGAACAACCGTTGAACTGGACAAGTTTTCATGGGGGACATAATGGTCATCTATAGCACCTACTTGGACAAGGAAAACAAAAGTAGATCCATTATGCGTGCTGACATGACAGACAAGGAGGCCGTGATGACAATCACACTGACTGTTCCTCCACAACTTGTCCAGAAACATGCATAAAAGATATTGTTGGGTAATGGGATATCCATTACAAATTTTAATATATTGCCAAAAACAGTATATGACCATGGTGATTGCGATTGAATTATTTCGTTGAACGAAACAAGCATTGTGGAAAAAATTCCCGCTGTTTGTTCAGAATATCATTTCATCCTAGACTCGACTATCAACCAACTTGCACAGAGAACTGATATTTACCCAATCAGAACAATTGGCGTAGTTGTCACATTGGCGAGAAAACCTGGCTCACAACACATTTTCCATATAAAGGATGGAGAGTCGGACAACGACAAGGCAATGGTACCTCTTTTCATATTAAGTTTTTTCCTTTACTTTTTCATGTGCATGTATGTCGGGTAAGTTACACAAATATTGCATTGTTCCATGTTGCAGCTACAATTGTTCGATACGTATTCAAATTTGTTTTCTTCAATCGAACAACAATTGCATAAAGGGCAGATTCCACTTATACTTTTCAAAAATATAACAAATAAAAGGGATGTTAGAGAAAGGATCTTTCGGACAACCCAGACAATGTTTGTAACAGAGTTGTGAGAAGATATAGTAGAGGATCTGAAGAAACTAGCTAGCTCTACAACTATTGTGCGTATACATCGTCAAAATAATCCTCATTTTTCTTATAGAAATAGCCTTAAACAAATTTCGGTGACCTGTTTAATTTTCTATTTATTTTTTTAAGGGGAGGGGAGGGTGCAGTTCTGTATTATATTGTTCGATGTATTAATTCCTATGCTCGCGTTCCTAGGTTGAAGGTCTTTTGGTTGTATCTAGTGTGTACTTGACCCCCTTTGAACCTGTATGTGCAAAATGCAATTCTCCTGCTTCTGCCTCTCCTTTGATAGGTGATGATACAATTGATTGCCTAGGATGCGGTGAAAAATCTCCATATATATATGGACATTGCATGAATGGTGTCATCCGAACCGTGGGCAACATGACCATGCATTGTACGGTTAGGAAGCCTCTGTTACAAAATGTGCTTCCTAAGTTGGCAGACTTGTCGTATGAAATGTATCTACAGAAAAAGGCAAGTTGTGTGTACATGTTGTGGGAGCTTCGGATACACAACAAATTCACCTTAAATGAGGACAATGCAATTTTTCATATTGGCTGAAGAAGGGAAAAAATATATATATATCCAATTTTGGCAGGAAACGAAAATACCTCATGTGTCTCTGCAATATTTCTTCAACATACAGCTGAATGTTCGTCGGACAGAGCTAGTCGGGATTGCACGCAGATAAGATTGTTCGGTCCAAAAAAATGTGAAGCATGGAAGCTAACCCCATATATCCCATGGGCACGGTTATTTTGTAATGGGAACATATACCAAATGCAAGAGAAAATGAATGCGGTGACATCTTTTCTTTCTATATCAAATTGTTTGGTGCAAAGGTCGATGGGTCCTGCTCTATGGAACCTTCTCGGAACTTGCTTGTGGATTGTTTGAAGTTTGGTTGGTTCTTGGTTGTGTGCTTCCATATCCCAATTTGTATACCTTGGAACTCCAACTGTTGTTTGGAGGACAGGGAACAATATAATTGAATTTTTTAGCTAGCTGGCCCACAGATCCACCTGAAAATTTCTATGGGGTTGTGGCGCAAATGTAGTATGTGGCTTGTTTTAACAGATTACGTTGATCAATGAAATTGGTAAAATTATTGTCCTGGAATAATTTGAAATGAATGAATGTATACTGTGTGGAGTGAAATTATGCTATCATATGAACAAGAGGTCCTTAAAATTCAAATTGGTCCTTGTTATGCTTGCGGTGATAGAATTTTAAAAAAACTTTATTTTCCTTCCTTCATTTTTTAAAAAATAAGCGATTTAACATCCTTTAATAATTTAATGTAATTCAATTGTGAAATATGACTATTTAGTATT
>SNQJ01S0012304.1:20948-54685 GCA_010110895.2 Picea sitchensis
TATTTGTAGGATACAAAGCAATAGAGGCCCAACTTTGAGCCCACCAGACCAAGACCCCACATTCCAAAAAGTGGCCAAGTATGAAATGCGTGATCCGTACAAATTCTATAAAAACCTCATGTCCATACCTTCTAAGAGTTCATACTTACTATGTATTACTCATTTTTTGGAAAACTTCTACCTGCGGAAGTTGGCAGATTCACTACTTCCGGTTTCAATTACCTTTAGATGATTGGCCCAACCGACCACTTCGCCGTTTGATATTGTAAAACGAATATAAACTGGCCCAAGTCCAATTCTGCTATTACAACAACAGGCGGCCCTTAAAATTGAAATAGTCCACAAGTCCGCTTGTCAATTTGTATATTGCGGAACTGGCAGTGCTATTTGTAGGGCACGAAATAACAAAGACCCAATTTTGATCCTGCCAGCTCAAGAACCCGCGATCCTGCCAGAGAACCCGTGAACCAAAAACTGACCAAGTACGGAATGAGGGATGCATGCATCAAACATATTGCAAACTCATATTTCTATGTTTGAAAGCATATTTGTATAGTTTGTTGCAAAAAAAATAAAAATCCAGCTTCTTGCTTTTATGCGCTATAAAATCTCATGTCCATCATTTATAAAAGTACATACTTGGTATGTATAACTCGTTTCTTGTGAAATTGTGCAGGTGCGGAACTTGACGGATACACGTGTTCAGATTTGCACTCATTTTTATATTAGCAGCCCGACCGACCTCTTGCCCCTTTCATATTATACAAAAATTTTGGAATGCAAGTTTCCGAACACGAGGGTTTTTTTTTTCAAATCAGAATTTTCACATCCTTTTATAATTTTGTGTAATTAAATTGTACAATATCAATATTTAATACTAATACTTTAGTTTTGGAAATAATGTTTTCTTGTAGTGTTACATAGTTCATAGGCATCACTATTCGTAAACAATCGCAAGGTTGGACCCACCAACCCTGGAGTCCATCTATGAATTTGTATATGGCGGAAGTCCGAGTGTTGTTTGATATAATGTTATACCAAGAATTTCGCCTGTCAATTTGTATATTGTGGAGCTCTTGGGTGATATTTGTAGGTAACGAAACAATACAGGCCCCGTTTTGAGCCCACCAGCCCGAGTACCCGCAATCCAAATATTGGCGTAAGTATGGAATGTGGGAATAGTAAAATGCTCGAGTACCCCGTAGGTCCGCTGGCCAATTTGTATATCATGGAATTGTGGATGCTATTTGTAGGCCACGAAACAATGGATGCCCAATTTAGAGCCCGCCAGTCCGAGAACCCGTGATCCAAAAAGTGCCTAAGTAGTTTTTTCTTTCAAATAAGATATTTCACATCCTTTTATAATTTTATGTAATTAAATTGTACATTATCAATATTTAATATTCATACTTAAGTTTTGAAAACAATGTTTTTTTGTAGTGTTACATAGTTCATAGGGATCAACATTCGTAAACAATCGCAAGGTTGGGCCCACCAGCCCTAGAGTCCATCTGTGAATTTCTATATGGCGGAAATACAACTGCTGGTTGATACAAAATTATACCAAGAAGTCTGCCTGTCGATTTCTATATTGCAAAACTCTTCGATGCTATTTGTAGGTAACAAAACAATACATGTCCAGTTTTGACCCCGCCAGCACAAGTACCCATGATCCAAAGATTTGCGTAAGTATGGCATGTCAGAACAGTAAAATGCCAGATTACCCCGCAGGTCCGCTGGCCAATTTGTATATCACAGAATTATGAATGCTATTTGTAGGCCACAGAACAATGGATGCCCAATTTAGAGCCCGCCAGTCTGAGAACCTGTGATTGAAAAAGTGCCTAAGTATGGAATTCTTCTCTCTCCTTTTCCTTCTTGAAACGTGGGTTCCTGCATAGGCGGGTTTAACATTGTGTTTCCATTGTTCTTCCCCCTGCAACTACCACCCGAACTTCCGTGATTTACAAATTTGCAAAGAAAACCCTTCTGTGATTTACGAATTTCCAAAGAAATTCCGCGACATAGAAATTGACGGCCAATATCTGTCACTGAGATACAATATGACCATCGGCCCTTCATGTCTCCTGGGTATATTTTATGCCCTTCTTCTTTTCTAACCCGCCCAACCGCTTTCCATACTTGGGTATTTCTTGAAATCAGTTTCGCGGGTTGGGCGGTTCCTTGCCACAATTCGCCATCACCGGTGCCTTCGTACTTGTTTCCAGATATGAAATAATTAAGCTTTAATGCTAGTACTTCTTCCTGTAGGAACCGTTAAGATTGCCATTAATGTATGGAAGTCCGAAGAATATTTTTCATTACTACGAATTAAACTAAGATTTGCACACAAGTATGTTATCCTTTCCCAATATTCAACTCAAAGACGATGCAATCTGTTTTTTGTGCGCCGACGGGTTGGCGCTTTTAAGAAATTTGTAATTCTTAATCTCTCTTCGTTGTCACTACCTACTTCGCACTTTTTTTTTCTAATTATGTAATTAGCGATCTATGATGGTGACAACTCATTCCGCACGGACCCTGGAGATTGTCATTGATCAACAAAAGGCTCGAGGAGATATTCCATTGATACACATTAAACCTTAATTTGCGGGGGGTTATATTATCCCTCCCTCATTTTCATTTCAAACATCGTCTGGAGAAAACCAAAATTCTTGTTAATTTGTGGCGACAGTTGTCTCCAGATACAGTAAACACATTGGGGCATAATGGCCAGAGGTTCCACTATTCTAGGGCATATTCTTACTACTCATCTCCCTCCGCCCAGGACCAAAAAAGGAGATGGTCCCTCGGTACACCGAGAGATATATTTCAAGCCAAATAATTCTAAGGCAACCCTGCCTGCTCAGAGATCCTACCCAGTTGCATTCATGGCTGGCACAGAGGTTGTTGTCATGAATTCTGATCCGGAAGAAGATGATCTGATGGGCGATGATACAATAATGGATGATGGCAATGCAAAGACTCTTCCCACTCCTGCACCCAAATTGAAATCAACCATAACAGACGGAACTTCCTGGCTCGGTGATGGCGGTCCTCACAACACGAAAAGGAGTTTCAGAAAAGAAGCCGACAGTAAACGCAATAGTGGCTTTGCAATGCAAAAATAGGAATTCCAGAGTTCCAAATTAGTCTGTTCTAGGTGGAAGAGTTTCACTATAAAGTAATGATTTGTTCATGCTCCCAGAGATACATTTCAAGCCAAAAAATTATTCGCTTGCGGGACTATTGTCCTCTTCTCTGGATATACAATTAACATCTTCGGGAATCAGGTCCAAAAATGTACCAGTCATCTCCTTCCACCTACAATGGACTAATTTGGACCTCTGAAATTGCATGTGCAACCTGTTCTCCTGAATTTTTTTCGACTATGCAGAGGCGGTTTCAGCTAAGGGCTATTCCATTTTCCCTGTAACGTTTTTTGTCTTCTTCCTCATGGGAAGCTTTTGAAAACTATCAATTCTAGCAGAGGATGATTCATGGAGGAGAAAACTGTGGGGATCTTGCATAGTGCGGATCCCGTGTGTGTGTTTGTCGCAGATACGCTCAATGTTTTGCCCCAAATAATTGGGTCAAATTTGTAAGGATATTTGTACAATACTTGGTGTTTTTGTTATTTTTCTTAAATGGATTTTCTATTAAAAAGTAATTTCCTTGGACTCTTCATTGCTGCTTCTTTTCTGGATATAACTCTTGTTCTCCTTGGCATGGTTCGGTGCTCTCCTACTTCTTCGATATTGTGTTTACTTAGGTTATTTTTTCGAAGATGGAACATCTAACAATTATATCACAATGTACTATGTCAATCGACCGACCTTTTATGCAAACAAAAAAGTGGATTACACAGTTTCAAACCAATGTTCACTTCTATTCATAATGCAGATAGAGCATAGCAATACCAATGTACAATCTTGCAACAAAATCATTATTCTTGTTTCTAGACATGCAGTTATTAATTTTTAATGCTAAGAACCCATAATGCAAGAAGTTTAATACTTGAGTTAATATGTTGCAGTCATGGAAGAATGTGTAAAGAACACAGTTGTACCCACACGTTCTAATAAAATGTAATCTTCAACAAAACATTTGCTGGCAATTAATAGAAAATGAAGTTTAGTTGTTATCTTAATACGTTATAGTCATGGAAGAATGTATGAAGAACATACTTACACGCATGAGTTGCAATGAAATCTAATCTTCAACAATGTATTTGTTGACATTTAGTAGAAAATGATGGTTTTGCAACAATGGGGCTTCTTTGAAACCAATTCGCCCTTATGAAAACTGCCTTCCGCCTTTCTATTTTCCCACTCTTTTATCCCCTCTAGTTTCTCTTCCTAGATAGTTGATCGTTTTTTTTTCTTTCCAAAAATGCCTTGCTGCACGGTTTGGTCGATTCACACGTTTCCAATGACCACTACCCCTTTATTTAAATTGACCTTCTATTATTCTGTGTCCTAGAACTAGCACCCAGAGTTCCATGATATAGAAATTGGCAGGCGAACTTGCATGCTCACTCGGTCAACATTGCAGTTCTACTTTTTCGTGACCTCCAAACCGCATTCAGAGCTCCGGGATATACAAATTGACAGATGGGCTCCACGACTCACAAAATTTTGTTTATGGATGGGAAAGTGCTAAAATGAGCCATACCACATTTTCCCCACAGAAGCTATATTAAAGGGAAAAGAATTTCCTTTATAGTTCCTTGTCCTGCAAACAACACCCACAATTCCGCACTATAGAAATTGAAAGTCGCACTTGCAAGCTGGTTGGATGATCAAATGCCTCACAGTTTCGTGATATAGAAATTGAAAAATGAAGCATACAAGAAAGAACAAAGTAAACTCGGAGATCACATTCTTGGTCATTGTTTTCTGTTCCCCCCAACTTCACAATTTTGCTCCGTTTCTCTTTTCCCTCAACTTTATCTTCTTCATCACTTGTTCATTTTTTCAAAAATGTATGGTTGCACGTGTGACGGGGTTGTAGGTTCACACTTGCACTCATGCTCTTTTATCATGACATCGACCGACCACTTCGCCATTCTATACCCAGAAACTTCTCCGACCGCGAATTCCCGGTAGGCGAGCTCTAGATTGGATTTCTTTTGTTCCATGGCCTGCAAATAATAGCGTCATTTCCGTGATATACAAATTTGCAATTGGACTCAAATCATACCCTCTTACGTATTACGATCCACCTGTCATGCGCTTTTCTGTGGTATACATCTTGCACTGAAAAATTGTGAGAAATACAATTTAACTGTCGGGCTCTCGCATCTTTTCTGGAACTATTGTCACCCCATTTTGAAACCGTCTGTCCGCTTTCCATACTTCGCCATTTCTTCAAATTTCTTTGGCGTATCGTCAGTTTGGCGAATTGAAGAAATATTAAGTTTGTAGTCGTTGTTTCCTATGCCCACGTCCCTTTTCAATTAGCAACTGCCAATTATATATAAGATCTTATTTCTAGGCATGCAATTAGCAATTTTCCTATTCCATACTTAGCCACTTTGCCAGAATTCCACAAATATACAAACCGATCGCTGAACTACCCCATCATCATCTTTTTCGTTTTACACATTTTGCACTAAAAAATTATGACTTTTCCGCTATTCCACAAATATCCAAACCGGTCGCTGAACTGCCCCATCATCATCTCTTCCATTTCACACATTTTGCACTCAAAAATTCCGATACATAAAATTTGATCATGCAACACTCGCCTGTCCTCAGTACTTTTGTAACCCTTTTTTGAATCCCGTGCGACCACTTTTCAGAGCTTGCCATTATTTCCTTTCTATCCGCCGTTTCTAAATATATATATTGTTTCTAAATATGGAATTACTAGAATTTAATTCTAACAGGTCATCATGCATGAATCGTATAAATTGTCATTGATGGGTGAAAGGCTCGAGGATATATCCTATTCATGCGCATTAAACCAAGCTTTGTGAGGGGGTTATATTATCCGTCCCACTGTTGATTTAAAATCATGAAATTCCCTTCACACGTCGTGGCCTTCACACGCTCACAAAACCTCCAATCCTTAATTGCTCTTCGTCGTACCCGCCACCTTCGCATTTCTAAATATGTAATAAATAAGCTTTACTGCTAACAGTTCATCATTAATCAATGAAAGGCTCGAGGAGCTTTCCCATTCATAATCATTTCACCAAGATTTAGTGGAGAGTTACATTATTGACTCTAATTGTTCATTTAAACCATCATCTGGAGAAAACCAACATTCTCATAAACCTATGGCACCATCTCGACAATAGTTCTATGGAGATACAATGAACATCCTCGGGGGCGAGGACCAGAACTTCCAGTGGTCTAGGGAATTTTCTTATTACTCAACCTCTGCCGCAGAGAGCCAAGTAATATGGACCTCCAAAATTTCTCATGTAGGCTATGTTCCTGAGGTTTTTGACTGTAAGGACCTCGTCTCTTGGACCGTCGAAAAAATTATTTTAGAAAAAAGAATTATTCTGTTGCGGGACCGCTCTTCTGTTTCTTTGTCACCTCAAGTCTTCCGCCAGATGCTAAGGTTGTCGGAGCCAACATTGATGTTCAAAGGAGAAGACTGCAAACAGTTCCTAGAAAAGCATAATAATAGGTTGGACCTCTTGCCGCATTTTTTGGAAAACCTGCATCTAGTTCCTGAAGATATTACAAGCTTCCAGGTTAGTTCATTTAGAAATCCATTTCATGAAATTCCCTGACTGTTTACAAGAATAACAGGACAGGAGTCCACAACAACTGTTTCCCGGATGGCCCTTTATATTTTTCATTTAACAGTCAATGAACAAGCCATTTTTTATTGGGGCGAGTTAATTTCCCATGAAATCTGTTCCCAGTTGTCAAGCTTCAAAAGGGAAAATAAATTTTATATGTCATCCTATTTAGTTTTTGCAATAGAGAATTCCTATCGGTTTCCACAACTGTCTCTCTCCAAGAATGTCAAATGTGAATTTCACCCAGTAACGTTCTGGTACATGCCTTGTGGAAGCACAAGGCTTCCCACTGTTTTTATGAGGTTTTTAATGGCTTTGTATCTGTTTTCAAAGTTTTGTTGTTAGGAGAAGATGCCCCCCGCATATCTGAACATGCAGCCAGGTTTTTGGACAAGAAGGGGACATTCAAACATTTGGATAATTACATTGTCATAAGATTTTTTGGCTCCACGGAACAACCTGCACTCCTTCCATATCACATTACAGACATAATGTTTGTTGCAGAGGTAACATGACAATACAACTACTGGTTCCATCTGTTGCAAACGAAGAAAAACAAATAGTTCATTCCTCTGCCTTGGAAAGTAGGGGAGTTCGTGTTGAAAAAGATCAACAAAATTGACGAATTCGCGACACATTCTATCATATCCAACCTCAAATATGATGAAATCATAAGAGGGTTTGACCCCTATAATATTTTTTGATAACATTTACAAACACTTGGTCTCGATGATTTTTTTTAAGTAAACACATGGCCAAAAATAGAGATAGTGGCAACAACGGTCCTCCCTCTGATGCCGGCGACATAGACACAGTGAAAAGCTGCATTAAATTGTACACGCAACAGGGGAAAGGCCCCGCTGACAAGAGTCTTCAATCGGAAATTAACACTAAAAAAAGTGTGACATCCCGGAGCATCGCTCCAATGGTCCACCACAACAACAAATAAACTCAGAGTTATTCAAACAGAGGAGGAGATAATGACCCTCCTCACTCTAAAATTGATAGTTCTCACAATATTCCAGTAGAGAAAAAGAGAAAAAAAAATATGGGGCATGCAGAAGAGCCGAAAATTCAGAGTGAGAACATGGAACTTGACACTAATCTGGATAGCATGATCTGCTTCCTTGATCAACCCGGAGATGCCATCCACCATAGCCATCCAATGGACATATATGTTACCAAAAATTTTGACCAAGATTAATCCTTCGTGTTCCATAGCATTGTTTTTGATACCTAGTCCAAGAAAATGATAATTGAGAAAAAAGATGTTAAAAATAAGAAAGGAAAATCTCATTTAGAGGTTCACCTTGCCAACATGCAGCCATCCCAAATCTGTCAAATTCACATGACAAGCGGAGAATCACTTCATGATTCCATTGGAGGAATCGAGATCGAGAATGCCAGGCTGAAGGAGCGGATCAAGGAATTGGAACACACTTTCATCCCTATGCCATTGCTTCTCGATCCTTTGGCAATAGCCATGCCTGCCACCCCTGGAGTCAACGTAAAAGCATCCTCCACTCTGCTCGCATCCTATAAAGGATATGTGGAGAATAATATAAAAAAAATAATGGAATTGGTTACTAACGCGTGGAAAAGATCAAAAACCATCACTTCCCTTGGAACTAGGGAACATAGTTTGCTTGAACATTTGCAGGCCAAGTTAAAAGATGAATACAATTTATTTTTAAAAACAATCATTCCTTTTGGCACCATTGTCAACAATATGACAGAAACAAAAAGAAGAGAAGAAGATCTTCTATCCAAAAACTGGATCGGTCAATTGAATGCATGTTGGAAAGAAAAAGTGAAGAACCTGCATCTCATTGTTCAGTCGTGTGAACAATCCATATAGAAGAAAGATAAATTATTCACAAGGCTTTCAAATATAGACTTAGCTGAGAAAACCAACAACTTCCAAGACCAGGACTTAATCACAAACTCCTTGCCCTTAACCAGGAACAAGTTCGATAAAAAATTTACTATGTTTAAGGCCTTGTCTCTGGAAAAATTTTACAGCATCATTCAATTTGATGAAGCTTACGTCCACGACTGGCTGGTCAAATATTCAATACAGAATGAGGAAATTCATCAGGCTCTGTGTAATCTTTCTATCGACTTCCAAGAATTAGAAAACGATCTTTTCAACATAAAAATTCGGAATGAGATAAGTGTCGCCCCAATGAGAAGCTACATTGAAGAATGGTATAAAACACAATTGAAACATGTCATCGACGAAAGGCAACAGGAAGTTTCCAGGATTCCAGCCATCGTCGATGACATCATTGAAACGATAGTCCTTAGAGAGATCAATGAAATGCCAGCCGCAAGAAAGTAGCCAAAGGGCTCATATGTACCCTCACTGTAAGTCTACTGATCGCATCTTGCTTTGTTTATCAACCAAGTTATTCCACTTTCTTAAATACAGATGTGTTGGCAAACACTTATACCTTTCCATTATTTTTTTTTCCAGGTATTGAACTCTATATTCTTTCTGCAGTCCTGTTTATTGTACATATTTCTCTAATGGTCCGCGGGAGCGCAAATCCCAGTCTACATGACAAACACATTGAAATTCCAATTTATATGTAATAGACTTTTATTTTTTTGTATATTTCAAAATTTCCAGTACTATGTAATGTTTTCATACATTCTTATCTTTCAACAGTCTCTACGACTGATGCATTTAATTTTTTATATGTAACAGACTTCTAATTTTTTATATATTTAAAAATAAATGGTGCTCTGCATTGCAAGCTTCATTTACTTATACCACTTGTTCATAAATGCATTTAATTTTTTTATATTTCTTATCTCCTTCTAATTTTATGTCTTCATATATTTTTATCTTTTGCCAGTCCATATGCCAAATGAATTTAAATTTCCAGATTTATTCTTCCACTGTCAACAAATTTGCACTTTCTTACATACTTTACCTTCAACAAATAAATGGTGCTCTACATGCCAATCGTCATTTACTTTTGGTCCATGTTTCGTGATATACATATTGCACACAACACTTCCGTCATATACATTTTTCATCGGACACTTCCGTCATTTACATTTCGACCCATTTTCCACAATTTGTTTTCTAACCTTCTTGGCAGGTACTACGCTGCCACCCAGCCTTGTTATAAAGAGTTCTCATCAAAAAATTTATTAATATTTCTCTACCATCTTTTACCAAATTTTGTATCCTCATTTTATTTTCATCCCTTACTTTAATACTTTATTATCATCATTGGTCCTCTAATCTCATCAACCTTTTTTACCGCCCTTTTTATCACTTCTTTTATTATCCTATGAAAAACCTTATTATTATTTCATGATTGAATATCTAATCTCAAAGACTATTTCTACTAATTTATTAATTTACCCATTTCTATCTGTTATCTTTTCTTTCTCCTTTGTTGATTATTGATCATTCTTCTTCTATATATACACAAGCCTCAACACTCTTTTCCAATCATGTTAGTTTCTTATGCTCTTGTTGATGGGTTGAGTGTCAACTCCAAAAGTTGGACGTTTCAAAACCTCTCACTCAGTTTTATCCAAAAAACAATTCTCTACTAAAATGCTATATAATCACTTGTAACTGATATCATTATCTCAATGTTAACGAAAAATCAGCTATTAATAAAACATTTTGTGAAAAAAATATGTTAAAAGTTTTAATTTAAAAGTGAATTTATATATTCTTTCAAAGTAATAAGAGAGAATATATAAATATTGAAAGTAACATGTAATTAGTATTTACTAATTTTTAAAATAAAATTATATATATATATATATATATATATATATATATATATCCTAAAGAACAACTTTTTACTAAATTTTATTGAAAAAGATATATTGAATGTTTTAAATAAGTTTTTAGAATATTTTATTGTTTAAAAAAGGTGACAAACAAGAGTTATTGACGGGATGTACATAATGCATATGTTAATATTAATCAGAGTGTTTTTAAGTGGGAAATACGTGGAAAACCATAATGAATTATGGAAAATTCTCACCTCTTGAATGATTATAAGAAGGATCAAGCTATTTGGAATCAATTACATAGGATAAGTTCCATCATTCATTCAATTATATATAGAGAGGGGGATGTTATCTAGAATAACAATAGGGTTTGAAGTTATAATAATATATTTGTTATGAGTTTAATATGTTATTTGTAAAAGTTGAAGTTTAATGTCACACATCCATGGTGGTATAATAAAATTTTCGCCTTTTTCTCAAAGGATAGAATTCTCAAATTCCTACAGGGGCCTAGCGTAGGCTAGTTCATTCCTCATCCTCCACCTCATGATCGAGACCCACGACCATAGGCTTATTTTAAAAGGCTCATCGCATTTTGCGACATCGGGGCTCCCAATGCAAGGCATCCCAACGTCTTCATCTCCTTCAGTCCCGAAAGAGATTAAGGGGCCTAGCGCGTGTTAGCCCTCTCACCTATGATAACGACGTGACCCTCCTCCACACGACCACAATGTTGTGACCACAACCTACAACCCTAGGTTATTTCACGTTTCACGATTTAAGGACTTCACGTCCCTCGACTTCTCATTCCTTCGAATTCTCGGGTCCCGAAATACCGATCCCCGAGTTAGATCCTTAGCCAACTACTAGCACCTGCCTACTCCTTCTACCACACGACCCTTTCCTTTGACCTAGGGCCAACCCACTGAGTGTGTCGAGGTTTCATATGTCGATATTTCTCGACTTGTGAAACCGAGAGATTTTTCCCTTTGGTCTCCCAGACGCTGAAACACCGAAACTCATTCATGCTAAATTGACGGTCCTCGTTGTCCCCTGATCAAGGCCCACGTTCCTCCGCGTGTTGGGTCAGGACTACGCGACTTGGCACTTTACAAAGGTTCTCCTCTCGAATCCCCCAACTCTTGAAATGCTGAAATTCCCTTCTGGACGATCAACGATCAAGATCACTCCTGGATCAACGACCATGATTACGTCACGAATTCACGAATCGTGAGTTTGTGCAGTCCTACCCTTTGACCACTCCAAGTCGCGAGTTAGCGAAATGCCACCCGATTTCCACACATCCCTACTGATTGGATGGTCCTGATTAAATCGGGACTTTCAGGACTATGACAAGTCCATCCTCCCATCTACACAAGGGTTAAGATCAACTACCTAGATAGCTCCCGATGGATCCTGGGATATACGGTCTCGGTTCCATCGCTACTTGCGAAGATTGAAGGGGTTGAGGCATTAACGCCTGTGCTCCTCCTCTAGATCCATTGGTCCTGACAAACCTAGGGTATTTTCGAAAGGATCTCGTCCGTTCGTCTACCAAATGAAGGGATACTCCCTTTCAATAATTGGATTCGCTATCCTTTCTGAACTTGGGTCACGAAATTCAACCTTTTGGAGCTTCAAACTCCCATGACTTCGAAACCTTAGAGAACTACTCTTTCTTGCACAAGTTTTCCATACCTAGATCGCATGAACATTCAGACGGTTCTTGGGCAATTATCCCTGATTTTAGTTAGGTTTCTGGGTAAAGGCTCGGTATGGTTTCAAAGTTATGAGGTGATTCCCGGGGAAAGGTGCTCTCGAGGAGCCATCCTAGAATATTATGAAGGTCAACTAGATGGGTCTATTCTCAATGGGATGGATGCATACTTTGAAATTAACTAATTTACACAGACATCAACTATGGCATATAAGTATAAACATTCATCCATGATATTCAATTCAAAATATAAGGCATAAAACACTTATCAAAACCACAAGGCATGATGCAACTACTGAGAGGGGTGCTCGTTTCCACCCAACCATAGGCTCCGTGACTCCAAACGGATTTATCACTAGCCACCCCCGAGCTAGATCACGATGCTTTAAGATTCAATCTTTTACTTCCAACTCAACGGAAGTCAAGGATGAAGGTTACTCTCCATATCTTGATACAGACAAAAATCGAGGACGAAAGTTACTCTCCTTCTCTTGTGTTCAGAACTCCATGTGGTTCCAGGGTTTTGCGGTTCTCCTCCGTGATCCCTATCGTGCGCGCTCTATTTCTCTACCCTTCCCACACTTCCTTTCTTGCCCTTCTCTGCAAGATTGCATGTGGTGTGAATTACCCCATCCGTGGTCAGGTATGAGAGCTTTACAGATGGGCGGTTCACCCCATCCCCTCATTAACTCTTGAGGAGCCTCCCCACCTACCATCCTGACGGGAAATTCATTCCAGGGTCAGAGAGTTGCCTCGGTCTTTGAGCAAGTAAAAACCAGTATGGTACTGGTTTGGTGGAAGTTAATGAAACCATTCCAGGTCCCTTTCACCACCCTTCATTAGTCATCGTGGTCTCTTTTAGCACATCCCCTCCCAGTAATCATGCAACACATATTCATAACATAATTTACATTCATCGACCTTTTATACAAAGGTCCATCAAATCAAACATTCACACCTTTGAGTTTGCCATAGTTCTTGGTCAATATATTTATTTTTACAGACTGGGGGAAACAAGGTGCTACATTTAATGGGAAAGATATATTTATTTGGAGGATGGTATCTAGGATAATAACAGGGTTTGAAGTTATAACAATATACTTGTTATGAGTTCAATATGTTACTTGTGGAAATTGAATTTCAATGGGAAGAATAACAACTATTCTTCCCAATCACTCAAACTAAACCCAATTGACTCATCTTAAAAAAATTATATATTTCATATGAATAATTAATGTTTTTAAGACAAAAAATATATATTATTTTCTAATTTTCTAAAATTTTGAAATTATATCTCAATTTCCAAAATTTAAAATTAATCAAATTGTTTTCACAAATATGTGATATGTTTATTTAAAAATACAATTTATAATAATTTACTCAAGTCTATAAATTAAGAGACTAAGATGAACTCCTTACCGATTTACTATTAACAAGATTTTCAATTTTCACCCTTTTTCAAATTTAAATAACTTCATTACTTATAGCCCGACCTCACAATAAATACAATTTAAGCAATACATTCTATTCTAAATTGATTTGTTATCATGAAAATAATGAAATGTACAAATAACTAAATTCACTTTCATACACCTAAACACAATATTTAATTTAAAAAAATATTTATCATAGTTGGGAGAAAAGTAGATTTCATCATACCCACTTATAGTATGGGACTTCATAATAATTAATATTTTTTTTCAATGCTAATGCGTTGTCTGCATTGTTTTGTTAATGTCCACACTCAATTTTCGAGAGGTTACCACCAAAGTTACACAATGTCGATATCCACATTCAATTTGTGAGAGATTACCATCAAAGTTGGGTTGCATGTGTAGTATGAAATTAGTGTGTAATTCCCAATTGTAAGTAAATGTTAGGTGATAGAATTCTTGATTGTAAGTAAAAGCATGATCTTGATTGTGTAAAAATGTCTATTATGCCTTAGCCTCAAAACTTTGGTAACAAATTATTGGTGGTTTGTGAAAGAAATTGTGGACTTGGGATTGTGCCCTTAAAATAAAACTCTTCACTTGGTTAACCGTGGAAAATAAAATACTTACTTAGAACAATCTTCAATGAAAAGGGTGGGTTGGGCCCAACATTTTCCATATGTGCCTAAAGAAGAGATGGTAAATTGCACCTTTACTAAAAAAGTGTGGAAAAGGGTTAAAAGAACTCTTTTAATTACATCTTTCTGGGAGGGTTCCACAGTGATATATTTCTTTGAAAGATGGAATAAACAAAAATCTATGTATCCTACCATGCCTGCCATTATCAGTTGATATGTTTGGTTGGAACGAAACAAGGTCATTTTAAAAAATGTAAGCCCTTTTATACAATCAGTGGTCTATAGATCTCTTGGAGGAGTTGGTAGTCACATTGACAAAGTGAAAGTTCAAGCGATCAGATCCTTAAATACCGTACCAAAGGACTTCATGAAAACATGATGGTTCGATGGTGCAACTCAATTAAATGGCCAAAAAAATGGCGTTGGAGGGGTGCTAAGGATAAATGATCATACAACATTCAATTGTGGATCAGGTACAAACACACGAGCATAATTGTTGGGTGTATGGGAAACCTTAACTCTGGCTTCTCAACTATACATCTTGGAATTATAAGTATTAAGAGACTAAAATTTGTCATAACCTGGTTAAACAACAAAGGGAATTTGCATGTTATTTCTTTGGACTGCTGGAAGGAAAGAATTAGAGACATCAACAAATATTTCAGTGTAATCACTTTTTCACAAATTTACAGAGAAA
The DNA here is from genome assembly GCA_010110895.2 of Picea sitchensis. Lineage (NCBI taxonomy): Eukaryota > Viridiplantae > Streptophyta > Pinopsida > Pinales > Pinaceae > Picea > Picea sitchensis. The sequence continues at coordinate 35,959 of SNQJ01S0012304.1, forward strand.
ACAATATGGAAGTCGATCGCTTATCTAAGCAGGCTCTTCTAATGCAAGAAGGGAAAATAACTTACAACCATTGGGAAGGTGGAAATGAGGGTCCCACCTTATACTTAAGTCTCTTCTAGTTTTCTTTGGGGAGGGTAAAATCATGAAGATGAGTGTATATTTTGCTTGTTTTATGAGAAAAAAAAACTATATTTTCACAAGTTCTTCAACTTCTGGTATACACAAGTATTTTTTTATTTAGAATTTCACTTTACAGTAAAAACAAAACTCGTGAATAATTTTGTTAGATTTCCACTAACTATTTTTCAATTTTTTTTTATTGAGATTTGATATGTCAATTTGACAATTGTTTAACAATATGTTCCTTAAACATGAAATGAATGATAATGAATTATTTTTTCCCCCAACAATGTATCTATTATTAAACTTTTGTTTTTGACAAATGAAATATAATGCAACAATCCATAAAGACTCTATTTTATTATGACTATAATTTTGAATCTAACAGATGAATATTATAATTTTTAGAATTTTTGAATTTGACCAAGCTAAAAACGTTGTAGATTTTAAACACATGTTTTCCCCCACCTTGTATCTATATTAATGTTTACTTAAAAGTAAAATCTAAAAATACCCCTTTGAAAATAACAGTTTAAGGATTCTGAATATTATTTTTTCTAAATTTTTCACTGTGTATTTTTAGAGATACGAATATTTCATTTCACTGAATCATAATGTCAGCTGAAAATATTATGCAATGATTTTTTATTTTTAAATTAAATAAAATTAGATAAAATAATGAAAATGAAAACAAATTATATCCATTGAAAGTAGATTCAATTTTGCAAATGCTGGTATCGATTTCAAAACTAAATTTTGAGTATTTGCAGGARTCTGCAACCTCCAAAGTTCAGGTAAGCTAGAGGGAATTCTCATGTTCTTGCAAATAGTCCCATTCATGTGTTTTCAACCGAAAGAAWTTTTTTTCGGCCGAAACATGTAATTCTAAMGGAATCCGTTAAAAATAAATGGTTTCCTAGCTTTTCGGTCGAAAYAACCATTTTTTGGCTGAAAGGTGGGTGAGAGAATTCYGTCGGTCGAAAACAATGAAAATACATGTCATAACGTTTCACTTCGCGCCAAATATTATAAATACGCTTTCGACCGAACACATTTAACACAATTCACTCACTTCTTCCATAGTTTTCTAGAGCACCTAAACAAAGTTTCAAATCATCTTTTTCGTTTTTTTGAGCAAGGTAGTTGATGTTTTGAATGCAAAAAAAAGTTTATTTTTTTGAAGTTCAAGTTTTTATTGGAATAACAATTTATATATTGAAAGCTAAATGTTGAACATTTTTTTAAGGTGAAGCCTTTGTTGAACATAAAATTGTTGATATTATTTTTTAATAATTTTTGTGACAATGAAGTTTTTCTGAGACTATTCTGATTTTTTTATTTTTTTTTAACTTTTATAGATAACTATACTCATGGGAAAAAAAAGTTTGTGCAAGAGAAAGTTTGATTGCACTCGAGAAAAAACTCACCATAACGAACAAAGGAAAGAGAATTATTAGAGAAATAAACGAGAACATGCAAATATTGAAGAAAGAAACGATGATGATGTAAATAGAGATTTTCAAGAAGAAGAAGTCCAACCAGGGATGCATGCACATATTGTCTATATTAAAAGTATAGAATTCAAATTTAAATAGATTGATTGTAATTCTGATTTGATGTTTTTCAAAAAACATAAATAGATTTTTCTCATAACGTCGATGAAGACGTTGAAACCGAAATTGAAGCAGAAGTTGAATCAACTATAGGTATGTACATAAATTTAGATAATACAATATGAACACTTGTATATAGTTTAGTGAATTTATTTTTGGGTTTTGTTTTTTAATATAAACTTTAAATTGAAATATGTAGGAGAATCTATCAACATTGATGATGAAATATTAGAAAATATTGATACTAACAAATTGGGAAGAAAGAAGCTAAGCATTATATAAGATATTGAACTAAGAATTTGTATAATACTTTTTTCAAAGATGAATCAGTAACAATACAAGCTCAACTTTTACTCTGTCTAATAAAGTCAAGAAATTTAAAAGAAGCTACATCATTATTAGGTATTCAAAAGTCCACAAAATATACAAAGGTGAAATAGAATGTCTTTGACAATATAACTAGTGTATTAAAAGGTTTTGGAAAATATCGAAAAAAACATGTCAGTGTTGCACGTAGAGTGATACAAACAATTGTTGTTTCATCTAACAATATAAAAGATCGTTTGACACGACACATGGAAAAAGTGATGGGAACGTCAAGAAAAACATTGTACAAACATAGGAAATTTTGATTGCAAATAGATGCAAATGATGAACTTGCTTGTTGGACAGTGATTTCTAGACAACCCTACAAAGATAGACTTGCAAAAAATGTTAAAGAATCGGCCCATAATTGTTGGTTGACAGAATCTTGTGTTTCACCACATACAAGGGATGTGTTGCGACGAAGAATAACACGAAAACAATATGAAGAACATCCAAAACATATATTGTCGATGACACAAATAGAATTGTTCAATAAGTTCAAAGAAGAGCACAAAGAAGTGAAAATTTCTATCAATACATCTGTGCAACAAAAACCATGGTTTGTTAGACCCATCATTGTTCGTGACACTTGTTGTTGTCATTATCATGTGGAATTTGAGTTATATTATGACACTTTTCTTAATTTTGGTAAAACATTATGGCCAAGTTCACCTCCTCCTTCCACATTCCATGCTTTTATATATGAAATTCTATGTGAAAGAGAAGGTGATAAATTATTTTACCAAAACAAATGTGTTGGTGGAAAGAAATGTGATCATTGTGGAAATCTAAGTTTGTTTCACTCAAAGTATCCTATTGATATGAATGATCAATCATTTTCTAATATAACAGTCAATTGGAAGAGATATGAATATATCAACAACACAGCTCCACACTCTTCAAATGATATTTCCAAAAGGATTGATTTGAAAGTAGATAAAATCTATGTGATAGATTTTTTGAAGAAGTTTGAGGAAGAAATTTATAAATACACCAAGCATTCACATAGAGCTTGATGGAAAGACCTACAATTCAAACAATCCCGTGAATTGTTTCCACCAGGGACAATTTTCTATGTAGTTTATTTTGCAGAGAATTACACATTCGCTGCACAAAAAGAAATACAGAGTGAATATTATCATTTTGATCAAGTCACTATATTTGTCCATGTTCTATATAGACATGCTCAAAAGAGTCTTGATAACATAGAAAACACCAACGACAATCGACATGTTATTAATAATATCACTTTTATATAAGTGATGATCGAGCACACGACACACATTATGTACAACATTGTTTTGATAAATTTTATGATTCATTGAAAGAACGCAGGATCAGATTCAATCAACATTGGATATGGTTAGGTGGGTGTGTGAGTCAGTTCAAATATTTATGATCATTCTATTGGTTGTGTCGTCTTGATAAGAAATCAAACATTACACATTGTTGGAATTTTTTTGAGACTGGTCATGGAAAAGGAGACCACGACGATGCAGGGGCATGTGTAAAATGAGCACTTCGAAGGTATCAAATGAACCCTCATGCTGATCTATTTGAATCCGCTGATCAAGTTGTTGAATGTTGCAAAATGGTGCTAATCCATGGAAATAATCCGCTAAGGGATGTGCACAGGTGCGTCTATATGTACATGTTTCGTTTTAACAGAAACGGGTATTTTATATATTTATCAAAAAAAAACCATCATTACAAAAAGGAGATGACAGTGGCTCTATCATTCGACTTATTATGTGTTTACATTCATCCTTTCCAAAACTAGAAATGAGCGATACCTTCATGCTGCAAATGCTACATACTTGCCATGTGAAAATGGCTACAAAACTATGAAGAAAGACTTGATATTTACACTTCATAGAAACATGGATTTAGAGTGTGAGGGGCCAACTTCCTCCTGCTGCGGCGTGCTATTTTCCTCTACTTGGGTTGTGTCTCCTTGATATTGTACTTGAGCTTCTACTTCCCAAGCACGGTTTGAGAATCCGGGGGTAATTGGGACATGTTGATCGTTGTTGGCCACCAAATGGAAGGTGGAAGGGATCCAGGATTCATCAATGCCAGCTGGACGTGGAGAGTGTTGAAGATTGCTAGGCCATTGGTTGAGCTCTTCAATCTATCTCGTGTTGCGATTTAATCCTATCATGGTGATAACTAATTCCTGGTTGTGCCTGAATTCCATTCTTTGCATTTGTTGTTGCATCTCGACCATGTTTTCCTGAATTGACTAGTTTTCTTGTTACAACTCTCTATGATGGGTGTCCGACCGATCCTCTATTCGCCTGCACTCTTCCTGCAATTCCTGAAACTGTTCCCGTATGTCGTCCAACGTGTAGGATGGATAGGAGAAAGTGTCTCGGCGTCTGATAGTGCTTCGACGCATGGTGATACAGTAATTGGGGGCAGGGGGGGCATAGGGAAATGGCAGAGAAAGGCCAAGAGAATTGAAGTCTTGAATCCCAAAAGTGTGAGGGTGCTTAACGGAAGAGAGGAGTTGTAGATGATGGCTGGATGGAAGCCTCCATAAGCCATTATAAACTAGAGTGCTCATGATTTCCCTCGAGTGAGGTAGCATAGATGACTGAAGCAGGGTCTGAGTTGTCGCGAGGTGAAGTACACAGATGGACATCTGGAGGAAGAGTTGAAGTGCCATGAAGTGAAGAAGGCTGAAGTGAGGGGAGGGGGGAGGTATGGAAGCGAGGGAGTGTGACGTGGGAAGGAACAAGGGGTGCACGTGTTCGCACATGCCAGAGGGAGGGGAGGACAGGATATGGAGGGCGGGGGGGATAGTACTGAGTGTGTGGATGGGAGGGGGAAGTGTGACATGGGAGGCTGAGGCAGGCAGGGTCCAAGAAAGGCGGAAAGGTGAGAGGGGAGGGGGGACGAGTGACGTGGGAGAAGAGACTTGTTTCTGGAAGTGAGAGGGGGGATATGGGGCTATTGTTCTTAGAACAACCAAACATTGGAGAGGGTTTGGTTGGTGAGAAGGCTACTTTGTTCTATTTTTTTAGCTGCTTTGGCCATTTTGTTAGCCTCCATATTTTGTTTTCGGAGAATGTGAAAAAATCTCACACGCACAAACATTTTCTTAAGTGAATTTATGGTTGTGGATATTCTTTTGAGTGAGGATTTTTCCATATTGGGTATCCCTCTCAATTCTTTAATGACAATTTCAAAATACCCCAAAACTGTTAGGGCCTGTATGCACAGATCTTGGGCTAGATAGAGTCCCATGTAAACTGCTAGGACTTCTGCTCTGTTGTTTGTTGTTTTTCCAAGCCCCCAAGAGTAGTCGGTTATATTATTTCCCTCGGAATCATAGATGACACCCCCCCCCCGCCCCCCCCACAACACTTATTTCCCCTGCATCTATATGTACATGTTACACATGTACACATGATATTTGTATTCACGTGCTCAAATTTATATGATCTTCAATCATTTTCTTAAGAGATTTCAAGTTAACAGGTTCTCGTCTTATGAAGGTTTTTTTGGCATGTTGGAATCCAATATGTAAATAGATCAATCCTATATGAAGCTGGTGCAATACATGGGACACGAAAAATGCATTCAGTAAAAAAAAAGTCTATCAAAATGTGTTTTCATTTGATAGAAGAAATGAGTCTTGTTTTTGTTCAGTTTTCATAGAGGACACAAAATCCATAGAGATTTGCGAAAACGAAAATACGGAATATGTTAAAGCTTGGAGACATATTGAACTTAATATAAAAGGGAAAATGCCATGTGAAATCTTAGAGGATATGCAATCAAATGAAACTATAGTGTCAGTTGATGGTGTTATCTCCTCAAATAAATTGGTGGAAATTTTTCTTTTGAGGTGATAGGTTGTGGTCCAAAATTTATTCCTAAATTTTTGTAGGTAGGTTAGAGAGTCTATTTTCTGTAAATAAGATTAGAAAGAACTTTTGATTTGGTTTGGTCAAGCAAAAGACAAAATCTCAGGTTTTGGTGGTTTAGGCGAGTCTGAAACACGCTCATTAACCACCGAAAGCCTTTGTTCCCGGTAGTTAAGAGGGAAAAGAAAAAGCGCGGTTAACTACCGAAAAGATTTCAACAGGAAAAATGAAAATCTTGTGCTTTCGCACGAGCCAGTTGTCAATTGGCGCAATGATGAAAACATAACCGCCGAAAGCTCATGAAGGTGGTAAGGTATGCAGGTTCTTGTTATATCTATCCGAAGATTGATATCCTGTTGTCCTTTCAACTACATTTGTCTTTTCAAAATTAAGACTCGACAAAGATACAAACATTCATGCGTGTTTACCGACTAACAGAAATGATTAGTCACGTAGCCTCTCACCATTTCTAGTCATGAGTACACAATCCATTATGACCTTGATTAATCTCTTATTTGATCTCCATTCATTATCAATTCGAATTCGAGAGTTATTGAGACAGTCTTGAGCCCGTGATTTCATCAAGCAAACGCATATCCAGAGATCACAATATCGTTTCTCGTGGTGATCATCGAGTGCAGTTAGAGTCCAGCAAATCACTCTCAAGCCAATTGTCATACCAATCAAGCCAGGTCGAGTCATCAGGTAAGTTCAAAACCCATACTGTTTCAATTTAAATGTATAACCCACCGAAACTCAAAATTTTCGACATGTTTTCAGTCAGTCTGTTGCCTAAACTCGGTTAGTGATTGATCTTTGCGATCCGAACTCTGTGTCACCCTGTCCCATTTTATTTTCTATGAGTCATACTCTTTGTCATCCTAAATCATAGAGTCTTTGTCTCCCTGGCACAAAGTTTTTCCTTAATCACAGGTAAAGCCAGCATTTACCAATGTCGAAAGAAGGGCCAGTTCTAAGGGATGAATTGGATGGAGTTTGGTACCTTGAGATGCACCCTGAGGTGGCTGAGTTATTCAAGCAGACTGGAGTCTATACGTATTGTGAAAAACTGACAAATTTTCATCAACAGGTGTCCAAGACTTTTGCTAGCTCATATGATGGAAGAATAACAACAGTGGGAAAGGAGCAGTTTGTGGTTGATGAGGCAGCCATAGCTGAGTTCACAGGTCTTCCCAGAATAGGCGATTGTTGGTTCAAATCAACTGTACCTTCAAACATTGAATTTAGGTCCTACCTACAGCCTCTGCACACAAATCTTACATGGAAAAAAGACATACCAATGTCTTATCTAGAACCTAAATGGCAATCTCTCCTGAAGGAAATCTTTGTCTATATCACCTGTGAAGGTAGATACAACAGAGTCATGTTCTACCACTTCAAACTTTTAAATCACTTCACAGGGAGATCTCCCATCAATTTACCATTTTACTTGCACAAAGCCCTCACAAAAATGGCTAGACAATTCAAGGCTAAGCCCACTAAGGTGGCAAGTATATTGTCTCATCAAGGACTCATTACTTTCATTGTCAAAGAGTCATTGAAGAAAAGGCAGGTAGATTGGAACTACTTCCTCTTCTAGAATGAATTCCAGACTGACTGGAAATAGTAGGAGAAGGGTAAAATGGTTGCCACTAAGAAGACCATTACTCCTAAAAGAAATCATAGAAAAAGGAAGGGTACCTCACCACCAAGAGAACCGACAAGATCATCCTCTGCTAAAATAAAAAAAGAACCAAAGAGATTGGTGAGGGTGTGAGTCCAAGGACCTGTCCGGAAGGGAAACCCCGCTAGAAGCCTACCCTATAGTGATTGAGCCCCAGAGCGAGGAGTTAAGCGAGAGACACGCGAGGTAGTATGCAGGTTGGACAAGGATTCTGCAGTGGGTGTTCCAACTTACCTTCCACCAACCCAACTCCCCAGAGGCTTCCTGAGTCCATCATTGGAAAAAGCTTCTTCAAGAAAGCCTAAAGCTTCTAGGGTATGAAAAATCAATAAACTCCTGCAACAAGTCTATGAAATGGAAGTCTTGGAAAGATTATTAAAAAGAGTAAATCTGAGACTTGGTGAAAGAAATCTGAGATCTCTTCAACATAAACCAAAGCCTCAAGAAAAGCATGATAAGATCAAAAACAGGAACAAGGTATTGATAAGGTAGAACATGAAGTTGTACAGACAACTTAAGTGCGAGGCTCAAATTAAAATATTCTCAATTGCCAACACAGGAGAAAACAAGTTTGGAGACTCTAGCCAACTTAGCTACAACCATGGTAGATATACCAGAGCCTTCCACACAACAAGTTTAAGTTCGCAGATCTGCATGAACAAGAGATGCATCATCCAAAGACCTTGAACATTCAACAAAGAATCAAGGTAATCATTTTTTGCAAATTTTGAAGTTTTCTCAAAGATGAAGTTTCAGTGGTTTAGGCAAGCAGGATGACTATTCATTAACCACCGAAAGAAGAGCTTTCGGTAGCTAATTGGTTTGAATTTTGTCTATTCTAGCTATTGAAAGCACTGATAGGGCAGAAAGCTAATGTTTTTGCGCAGATCGAGATTTTTTGAGTTGGAATAGTTTGAAACCTCTTGAGTGGACATTTGTTGAATTGTCAAGTCAGATCTAATAGCTATTTTTGATGGATAAGGGAAAGAAGAGTTTTTTTCGGTAGTGAATCCACTCAAGAGTCTTCTAGGTTAACCACCGAAATCCTGTCACTGCCAGAATGACCGAATTTTTGCCCAGATCGAGATTTTTTGAGTTGGAATAGTTTGAAACCTCTTCGAATGGACATTTGTTGAATTGTCAAGTCAGATCCAATAGCTATTTTTGATGGATAAGGGAAAGAAGAGTTTTTTCAATCATTTTTGGTATCTTTGACAAAGGCAGAAAATCCGGATGTTTTCTCACCTCAACAAATTCGAATTTGTATCTCTTGGAAGAGTCATCACTCAGCCTTGGAAGGCTATTATGCACTACATCATGACTCTACAAGAGATGAAGACCATGAAATCTAGGATTGACCTCAATTTTGGGGGTCATTCCATATCTTTTGCAAACTGAATTTTGACTTTCTATCTTTAGCATATTTGATCCATGCTTTTAGGATCTCAAAACTGTATTGTAAAGCTATAAAGCTAAAGGTAGAATAGGAACTAAAGGTTCGACTTTGGAGACTTTTTTCATATTATGTACTCAAAATTCTCATTTTCATATTAAGTAATACAAGTTTATTTTTCCATAACTTGTTCATATTTCATCTTCTTATCTGTACTTGCACCTGGATATTATATTCATGTTGTTATGCTTGTTTATGCTCGATAACTGTGATCTTATCATTTCATTCATAAGTTAAACTTTGCAAGTATTCCTGTGATTATTGTAATTGGCCATTCATATATGCTTTATATGTGATTATGCTGATATAATAATTATTTCTCCATACATCTCTTTATTTGTAAACCCTCTGAACATTTGTGGTTGAAAGCCTTGTCCATCTAAATGTGTTCATGCATGTTTTGAGTGAGAAATGATTCAGTCATCTGACTTGATCCAAATCCACACTTATTATTGAGAAAACAGTTATTAAAAGATTAAGTTACCAGGCATCTATGACTTACAACCTAGGAGAGTTTCCTGGAGTGATAACAGATGGCGATAGAGTTTCTGATCTTGTTAGAGAAGGTAATTTTTATGTTTAAATGTTTTCAAACAACTTGTAGATGTACTTGTGTGATAATCTAACACGAACTACTTGTTGTCCAACATATCTAATTATTTGCAGGAGATGTATTTGTCGTGGTTGCACCTCTAGACAACATTTAAAATGTGAAATATTATTTGATGCAATGCACATAACAAAAGATGAGGTTATTAGAAGATTTTGATGATAATGGTTTTACATATGAAAGAGGATCCATCATATTGAAATGATATTTTTTTCAAGAAACCCATCAAACCGATACTTATGTTCACTTTCAAGACTACCAGTCAGATGTCATAAGTTGTCAATATAGTCATTTGGTATGTGCAACGTGCATAAAGTTAATAGAAGTTCAATCAAGAAAAAAAACAAAAGTTAGAAAATGAAAAATGTCCAAAACCGATCATGAACGAATAATTGAAGATGGCATACCATTACGTTTTCTTTAAACAAGTGACATGTGTACATTCCATAATTTTTTATTTTTCATTGAAAGTACAGGTATTTATGAATATCTAGGATTCTAGAATCATTTCCAATTTAGTTTACTTTCATAGTCCATTCAATTGAGAAACTTGTTATATTTTTTATGAATTATAAAGTTTACTGAGCCTTATTTACAATTTCAAGGAAGAACATATAGATTGTATCTAGGGAACCTAAAATGACCTATACTTTGTGTGATTATACTTTAATCCTACAAATTATCCATCATATACACAAATCCTTTAATGCATAACCAATTTACTACATATAGGATTTGAGTTCATTATTTGCAATGATTGTTCAATGCTTTTTCATATGAAGAGGATAACTTCATATCAAAACTAGGACCCATTTCCATGTCATTATAAGGGACTATTGATGGCTTAGAAAAACTTTTACTAAATGTAGTACCTTTCACAAAATCATCCACCTCTCTATTAATATCTCTAGGAACAATATCATTCTACAAATAAAAAATAATAGGTCATCTACTAAGGCTTGGTTTGATGCATTTAGATTTTGTTTTTTTTTAATTGAATTTGGAGTATATTGATAATTCAAGGTAACGTATGATTGATATCCTAATTAAAAATTTTAAAGACATCTTAAAAAATATCAATTTTAATTACGAAATTGTGAATTTTGATTCCAAAAGTGTTGATATTATATTAAATTGTTACAATGTGCATTTAGATTTCAATATCTTGAAGCAAACTAAAAACAAAATTGAAATTATGAGCTACTTGAAAAATGTGTATGATGAACGTAACACTACTTATATTCTACACATTAAACATAGTTTTCATTAAGTTTGATTGAAAAAACTTAAGTTGAAAAAGAATTTGATTTTGTGACCTGATAACAAAAAATAAAAAATAACAGGTCATCTACTAAGGCTTGGTTTGTTGCATTTAGATTTTCATTTTTTAATTGAATTTGGGGTATATTGAAAATTCAAGGTAGTGTATGATTAACACCCTAATTAAAAAATTTAAAGGTACATCTTTAAAAGTATCAATTTTAATTATGAAATTGTGAATTTTGATTCCAAAAGTGTTGATATTATATTAAATTGTTACAATGTGCATTTATATTTCAATATCTTGAAGCAAATTGAAAACAAAATTGAAATTATGAGCTATTTGAAAAATGTGTATGATGAACCTAACACTACTTATATTCTACACATTAAACATAGTTTTCATTAAGTTTGATTGAAAAAACTTAAGTTGAAAAAGAATTTGATTTTGTGACCTGATAACAAAAAATAAAAAATAATGCCATCTACTAAGGCTTGGTTTTGTTGCTTTTAGATTTTCATTTTTATTAATTGAATTTGGAGTATATTGAGAATTCAAGGTAGTGTATGATTAACATGTCCTAATTAAAAATTAATAGCATTACTGATTACTTTCATAAATGGTAGGTGTCATATTAATGGCACTAGTGAATACTTCCAATGTGAAGAGGATTGATAATCCATCAACAAAAACTAAGAGGCTTGATTAACACATTTAACTCCAAAATTCTGGACTCTAAGCTATCCCTTTAAGATATATCACTTCATACCTGCAAAAGAAAACATTCGTCGAATTCAAAATTTAAAAATTTACAATAAAATATATCTACAAATTTAAAGTAAAATGTACACATGTACCATTTTAGATAAATAAAACAAGTTGTGATTAAAGAAAAATTGGCATACATACCAAAAGAGTTAATTATCATCCTCCAACATACTCCTTTCCACCAAATATAATGTAAACATTTGTAACAATAAAAAACAATAAAAAAAACCAATAACACATATTAGCATATATACTTTAACTAAATATTAAATAAACAATAATAAATAATAACATACCCAACTGAAGTTCCACAGCTTTAATATTATCGCTCTCTTTTTATTGCACTTTTTTTACACTTTTTTTAAACCAAACTTCCATCACAAAGTTCCAAAACTTCCAAAATAGTTACTCTCCATATTAAGCATACATGATCTAAACAATAATGTAAAATATTATCTAAAATCTTACAAATTTTTAAAGAGAAAAATTGTGTTCTTGGTAACCAATTTTTGTGTTCAGAGTTAGATAATACCCTGAAAATAAATATAGTTGTGTATGCAGAAAGTTCACAAATCTCCATATTAAGTCATTCTTCCAAAAAAATACTTTTATCCTCGTGGATAAAGTCCCAGATCCTTCAGGTGAGGTGAAGTTCTCATTCCAGGTGACCTTATTTACTCATCAGTAAAATACTTATCTCCTCAGTAGTAAAATATGCATCTCTTTATCTGCAGTGGAATAGATGTTCTCATATGATCAAATGCCCTCAAATGCCCTTTCAAATTAAATGACTCACAAATCTCCATATTAAGCCATTCTTCCAAAAAATTACTTATATCTATGATAGTTCACAAATCTCCATTTTAAAAACCATTCTTCCAGAAAATACTTATCTCCTCTTTCTGCAGTGGAATAGATGTTCTCATATAATCTTTCGTGTACATGAAAAAAACACAAATCTGCACATATATTAAGTCATTCTTCAAAAACCATTTAAATATTTCATCTTTGGGATGTATTCATATTACATATAATCAAATTCTCTTTGAAATATGCCTTCGTCACAATCTAAACATAAGTGATAGCATGCACGTACATAGCTTATTTGTTAATCTACTTGAATGTTGGTTTTTGTTGTTAGTAATCAATTAGTTAAGAGTTTGACAATACCCTGGAAAGAAGGAATTCACTCCGTTGTATGCAAAAAACACAAATGTCCATACTACGTTATTCTTGGACAAGAAGGAAAGGAATGCAATCGAAGTAAATTTAGAAACTTCCCCTTTTCTGATGTGGGATAGAGTCTATTATCAAATAATCAAATGTTCAAGTTCAAAATTAGGTCTTCATCATGATCAAAACATAAATGAGATTGAATGTACCATTTTAGACGACGATAAGATTATATAGGGGTTCTATATATTTCAAAATAATTGATCAAAGCGTTGAAAAGTTATATAGATACTAGTTGAGTAACCCTATGAATATGAAAGGCTAAACTAAAAAGTTGAGAAAACAAAATTTGAAAAAAATAAAAAATATAAGCATATTCACCAAAAATAAACTTGAACACTTTTATATAAAAGTCCCAACATAAAATAAAATTAAAACTCATTAATGTGCAATGAACATACATTTAAGAATTATCATGAATAGACACATCATTCCCAGGTATGGATGCATCCTCCTTAATCTCAATCTCCTGCACTCTCTTCTCCACATTTTGTTCAAAAACACTTTCATGCACTCTCTTCTCCACACTCTCTTCTCCACATTTTGTTCAAGAACACTCTCATGCACTCTCTTCTCCACATTTCCCTATATATCACATTTCAAATTTGAAAATTAAATTTAAATGATTTTAACACATTAAATTGTAGTTTTAAATTTTGAAACATGTAATACATGTGATGTGCCAACCTAAATATCAATAAATTATACCCACCATACCCTAAGATTTAATAAATTACATATTGTTTAAGACATTCTTCTTTTAAATTTAATAATTTAAATGACAAATTGTAATTTTCATATATAACTAAATTTGTTTTCAACATGCAATAATACCTATGAACTCCCACCCTCTTCAAACTCTCCCAATGAGAATTGGGACAAGCCTTCTCAAGTAGTAGGAGATGGAATAGGGATCTGTGAAAAACATAATTAAGAACTAAATCTAGGATTCAATGTGTTCACATTTATACAAAAACATACATTTCATGTTGTTGATCTTATTCAAAAGATTGGAAATTAGACAACTAAAGTGATCATATGTGGATACTAGAAAACACATACATGATTCAACCCATCCAAATTTAAACTTGTGGAATCAAGTCCCCTATTTAATGGATATTCTTTTAACATATGTCTAAACTTCAATTAATGACAATAACAACTCAATTATTTCTATAAATACAATGATATGTATCTAGATCTAGAACTAGAAGTAAACTATCCTCAAATGCATCAAAACTTTACTAACTATAACAGATACCAATCCGATGTTTGGTTCATAATTCTGAATGACATCCTTCCAATCATTATGACAAAATTGTGCATACTCCTTAACATCTTCTACTGACATGGTATCTAACTCCTCATCTATTTTATAAACAAAAATGGCTTGAGAATTGGCTTATGTTCTTTGATGGTTCAAGCCAACATCAACACCATAAAAAAATGATTCCAAATTTTCCTCGATTTCATTCCTAGCCTCTTTTCCAACCTCTCATGTAGCTCGCAACTCTGAATGTGAGGTAAATTCCCATGTTGGACGAGATAGTAAAGGTTTTGGATGCCTCTACAATGTCGCATTTCGATATGCCCATTTCAGATCAGATGTCCGTCCTTTACCAGCCCCATAATAATTGGACGGTAGGCTAGTATAATCAGGGTGCATGTCCATGAAAAACTATGCATAAAAGTGTATAGCAAAGTAATGTGGAACCTCATCATTCCACGACAACTTCCCATATGCTACCAAAAATCTATTATAAAGATGTCCTGCTATGATGGGGTGCTTAAAATATTTCACCTTCGACATCTTTCGCTTTGGCCCATCTTTGAAATTGAACATAGAAATTGCATTTTCTTTTGAAATTTTACTTTTTATTACGTCCCATTTATCAGGGCCCATCACCTCCAACTTTCATTTTCTCATCAAATCGATAAAATTGTCAGTCGTTGGCCCCATATTTTGATATGAATCCATAGAGTTTTGTAATGACTGCCAAACAATCTCCAATCTTTGTATACTCTCTCGAGGAAGGCCCAATCTCCTCAAATCATTTTCCAACCTTCTTTTAACACCTAAGCATCATTCAATGGTCATTGCTTCAGTAATCCATTCCTAGGGAAGATCATCACTAACATCCAAAGGATAGGTGGACGTAGGAGTGTAATATTATGTTTCTTGATAACGCCTCCTAAATCCACCTTCACCTTCTTCACCAACATTAGAATCTTCATGATATCCACTATCTTTTTCATTATCTTCCCTCACATTAAACTCATTGTCTACACATACACATTTAAAAGCAATTAAAACATTTAACAACATAATTTAACATAAGAAAATTGAAAACACACAGACACACACACACATATATATTTAACATAAACATAAATACATGAAAATACAAAATGAAAGAAAATTACCAAACATATTTTCTTGTCCTAATGTATTCCCTACATTCTCCGGTGTAGGAGTATTAATGTGCAACCTATCTAAGAAGGTTGCATCCATAGCACTATTTTGAGCACATTCTCGAGATGATCTATTCACAGACTCATTTGATAATCCCCTCCTTTGACTATATTGTCGTTGGTCACTCGGAGTCTCAGTCGAAGAAGGGGTTTCTTCTTCCTTCATGGGTGTATTATCCTAATCAATAGTACATAAAGATGGAAACAATGAATCTATCATATCAGTAGTGCAATGAATACTAGATTACACTGGTATAGAGTTAACCAAGCTTGAAGATGCTATGATAAGAGAACATGAATGGTTGGAATAGGCCATAGCTTGTGATTATGTTTTTCTTAGATAGGTTACAATGCTTGATTGCAGATCGAACTAAGCTATGTTATGTTGAAACAAAGGCAATGATTCTCAATACAACACCGATTCATTATCTATGAAGTTGCTTATACGAATGTATTCATCATATTCAAACATTACTGGATTATGATTATGTTCATATATTATGTTAGTCATGTAAGATTAATATGGAGATAAAGTAGGCTCAAATAAGGATAACAACATATCAAACACACATCAATTTAGCTATGTATTACTCTTAGTTATTACTATGGATTCAATACTATCTATATTATTCTTATACTTATCCTTGTTACACATCATAGAACATGAACAAAGCTTCTTGTATGAGTCATAACCCTGTATTATGTTGAGATCATAGAAGCATAGAGTAGAGTATCATAATATGAATGTAAAGGATATTGTTGTATTTGTATTAGTACTGAGTTAGAACCACTCCCATGAATATGAAAAGGTCTAATAAGTGTATACCCGTAACATATGAGCACAACCAGTATAGGTCTTATTCATATCCTATACTAAGAGTAGGACCCTAATCAATAAGAGTGCAACATCAATGTCATTATGTACTGAATATAATGGCATTACTTATAAGAAAATAATGTAGTGTAATTCAGTTTGTTCACAGGGATTGTTGTGGTCTCATATCATATTATCTCATTACTACATCATGTTCAACCCTATACAGTTAGTTGGTATGATTACAATGGGTTTGATTCATGTTTTTGTACACTTACTTTATCCCTATTGTTTCCATGATACTGAGCTTGTTAGAATAGCTAATACACTAATCACTATGATGTAATTAATGGGAAACATACATTTAATGAAACAGGTATTCTATACAATACACAACTTATGGTTAAGACACTATCATCTTAATGTAAGCTCTGTAATTTCTTTACCATTTATAACACTATGAAAGGATATACAATATCCATTAGTAAGAGCTTGATTTAACTTGTTTCATGGATGATAGTTTATAGCGATTAGATACATATTACTATGTGTTGTAAAACAACTTTATGATTACACTTGCTCTATAATGTATGTAACACTAATTAGATTGAGTTGTTGATTATGGAGATACATTACCGACTGTCTTAACTAGGTAAACTAGTTCCAATCAAGTAATCTAAAGTAACACCATTAAGTATCAATCAAGTAAATATTAGTAATTCGAACATAGATTTATAGAGTGGTGCATAAGAAGATGCAATGTTTGGGCCAAGCATATATGCACCGGATGTATCAAACCTATTGTTGTAGCACAATTTTAATTTTTTTGGTCATGAAAATATGAAATGAATGTAAAATGATTAGATTAGATTGAGTTGTTTATTGTAGCACATATTTAATTTGTTTTGTTCTATAATGTATGTAACACTGATTAGATTGAGTTGTTGATTAGATTAGATTGAGTTGTTGAATGTAGCATAGTTTTCATTTTTTTTTTACTATAATGTATGTAACATTGATTAGATTGAGATGTTGATTATGGAGATACATTACCAGTTGTCTTAACTAGGAATCAAGTAAGATAAAGTACCACCATAAGTATTGATTAAGTAAAGATTAGTTATTTGAAGTTAGATTTATAGAGTGGTGCATAAGAAGATGCAATGTTTGGGCCAAGCATATCTGCACCAGATGTATCAAACCTATTGTTGTAGCACAATTTTAATTGTTTTGGTCATGAAAATATGCAATGAATGTAAATTGATTAGATTAGATTGAGTTGTTGATTGTAGCACAATTTTAATTTTTTTTTTTCTATAGTGTATGTAAAACTGATTAGATTGAGCTCTTGAATGTAGCACAGTTTTAATTTGTTTATTCTATAATGTATGTAACACTGATTATATTGAGCTATTGATTATGGAGATACATTACCAGTTGTCTTAACTAGGTAAACTGGTTCCAATCATGTAAGCTAAAGTAACACCATAAGTATCAATCAAGTAAAGATTAATAATTCAAACATAGATTTATAGAGTGGTACATAAGAAGATGCAATGTTTGGGCCAAACATATCTACACTGGATGTATCAAACCTATTGTTGTAGCACAATTTTAATTTTTTTGGTCATGAAAATATGCAATGAATGTAACAAAAATATGCAATGAATGTAACTTGCATATGAAATAAATTACATCTAAAAACCTTGACTATAAAAAGAGGATATGGAAAAGATGTCTTCGGATGGAACATTCAAAACTCTACTTGAACAAAGCAAGGTAGCAGATCTAGTATACCTTAAGGATTCAAATCATATAGAGTGCATTATGGATTACTAATCTAAATTCTATGTAATATATATTTGTGGAATTTAACTTGATCAATCCCAGATTATGAATTGGATTCTAGTGATCGAATGCATATGGCATTGTAAAAGCCCCACTGTTATGACAACAAGTGACCATACACCAATTTTTGTTTTCTTTGCGTTAGGAACTACACACCACATTTAATAGCGACATTTTTGACTCATCATCCAATGAATTACCGAAACAAATATAACACAATATCAAATCCTTCATGACATAAGGCCGACACATTGTTGCCAAGATTAACGATACCCAATTTGATGCAATAACACAATTAAATGGCAGCCAAGATCATTGCATTCAATAAACCAACACATGTACTACAAAATTCCATGGCGCAAGAGCACGTAATTACTAATCCATCTAGCAACGACATAAGATAAGGTGCAATAATCTACTTAATTAAATTTAGGCGCAACAACCTCTACTTAACTTTCAGGCGCGCGTTTAAATCATTCATCGAAATACAATCATCAACATCATTATCTCAAGGTGCGCTCATGCTCTGATTACAATTTAAATATAATCAACATCAACATAGCATGCGCATAATATAAGAACTTAGGAATCATACAATAACATTTTTCAGTGC